>SRMA01025396.1:0-60490 GCA_007224835.1 Danionella cerebrum | reverse complement strand
AGCGCAGCGGAACAATGTTCCTAGGCGAGTTTCCGCACGGACGCTATTGAGTGACGCACAGTAGAGCTGCACGAGTAGCTGTGAGAAATGGCAACAGCGAAAGAGAAGCCAGAGCTTGAAGACCCTCCCACCTCACTACGGTCTCCTGTTTGGGAACACTTTGGCTTCTCTGTTAAAATACATAACGGGGATAGACGAGTGGATAAATTTAAAGTTGTATGCCGACATTGTTCCACGGAGATCGGGTATGTGGCAGGCAACACATCAACATTTTCTACTGCTGGAGATATTGTCACTGCAACCAGATCTGTGCTCTCTTCAGAAAATGTGGATAGGTTCATCTATCCTATCTATCCTAACTAGTTGCAGTATTTCATTTTTTATTTAAAAAAAATTTGTTTTTCTTTATAAAGAGTGCAATTTATTTAAAATATCACCCAAAAGTGTCACTTTTATTTATTTTATGCAAGAATTCTACTGTGTATTGGCAGCTTTTCAAAATAAAGATTATGTAAGTTCTTATTGTTTTGTACCGAACCGAATGAACCAAACCGAACTCTCCAAGACACTGTACCGAACCGAATACGATTTTAGCGTACCGTTACACCCCTACTATATTTTCAATTTTCAACAGAATTAAAGTAGAATATATATATTTTTTTAATTACACAATGCAATGTTTATTGAAAGACACTTATTTGAAAGAGCTGAAATTAGTTTATAATCTGGTTATAGTCTGCATAAAATACATTTTGTCATGTGAACCAGTTATTTAAAAATCTCTGGATACTGTGTGAGAAGCACTGGTGATAAGCCATGATTCTGACCGATCAAACAATGCAAATATTATGAAATAAACATTTCTAATCACTGCAAAAATGGATATGCAAGCAAAGCCGACAAAGCTTAAATTTTAATTATAAAAATATATTATTTATTTATTTATTTATTTATTTATTTATTAGAGAAAAACACTTATTCTGATCATTTATTTGCTTTGAATTAAGAAACTGTGAAACACGCTTTTGATTTTGAAGCTAAACTTAAAACTGAAATCTAAAAACAACAAACTTTGACTCAACAATAATATGACAAACGTCCGATTTTAAGAAATCAAAGTTCTAATAAAAACACCCCTCTTAGAACAAGAAATGCTTAAATATAGTTAAAATCTTTTTTGATCAAGAAAATCACTGATAATGGGGAAACAAAATTTGACTCAGTAGGAATTCCTGAAACAAGAATAAAACTGCATTGACACTGAAACTACAATATTTCTAACTGGAATATGGTCCAGTTCTACTTCTAACTGGTCACAAGTGTCTTAAAACTTGGATGTTTTGTGCATTAAACAAGAACAATGGTATAGTCATAAAAATACATGTTATAGATTCAATTGTAACTAATTTTCTTTTTTATAAGCACAAAAAACTATATTATTTTAAATATTTTTACATTTTTTAACTATTTTTTTACTTTTTTAAACAGTGTTAAATTTACGGACAATTGTGCTTCAAACTAGTCTTTAAAATAACCTTCTTAAAAGAAGGTCTAGAAAAAAATGGTTAAAATTTGACAGATTTCTCTATTTAAATGTGAACAAATTTAATGAAAAACTGATTTGAAACGTTTTGCTTAATCATTGACACACACAGGAACTTAAAACCAGAAATAACTTCATTTTAATATTCTTTTTCACAAGCATTTTATTCAAATTTTAGTCAAATTGTCTTTTCCCATTGTCAGGTTTTTTGCTCTATCAACAAAGATTTGACTAGACTAGACTTAAGCTATTTTTCTTGTTCTTAGAGGGATGTTTCATGAGAACTTAACATGCGCAGTTTTCTTAAAACCAGACATTGGTGATATTCCTGAATGAAGAATATGTTGATTCAAAATTTCACAAGATCATGAGATACAGCAAAAGCGAACCGTGATGAAGGCCGTTCTTCTGGTACATGTTGCTGGGCAGGGTGTCGTGGTCCCACTCAGAGGGCTTCAGCATGCGCTCCTGTTTGGACGGGATAAGCTGCTCGCTGTACTCCCAGAAGTATCGGCGCTTGCCTCTCTTCCTGGAGAGCCCTGAGGTCAGGCCTTTGACATCATCAACCATATCTGCGTCACATCCTGTTCCACGGAGAAGAACGTAATGGTGAGAAACTTTGTTTGCAAGGATACACACGTTGAAACATTGCCCATTACACACGAATGGCTCTCAAAAATGAAACACATTAGACATGTGTTCTAAGTTATTGAAATGATTGCATCAGTTTTCGGTCGGGGCTCAGAGCTATGATAAAATGGTTAAGACCATGGAAGGTTTCTATGTGACCATAGGTGACAACATGTCGAAGTGGACTGCAGTTTCTTGTGGAGTCCCTCAAGGCTCAATCCTTGCCTCTCTACATTTGAACCTGAACATGCTTCCACTGGGTCAAACCATGAGAAGGAACCAAAAAAAAAAATCACAGCACAGACACACAAATCTTTCTAGCTAGCTATCTCCCCCAAATGACTTGACTGGATAACGGGTGAGTTCCATCTCTATCACTTACCGCTGCCACTCAGCCCTTCCCATTTCCCAACGCCATAGCCCCTGTGTAGATGCAGAACCACCTCCTTAAAACTATGACAGTTTAGACGCAGACTACAAGCTCTGTGATTGGTAAGTTAAGTGTCATACATATCCGAGCGTCTCAGTTTCAATAGCCAGGTCAAAATCACATCATTATCATTTTAAAAACATTGCAAGAATCGTTGCTTTTCTCTAGACAAGGTTTAGAGAAACTAGGGCTGGGCGATAATCGATTAACTCGACTCTGTGGTGTACATCGATGTGCTCGGCTCACCTCTGTCTCTCACATTTGCCACAAAACAATGGCAGTGAGCAGCAGCAACAGTTGTAACAGAGTGACTCCATATTTTGCTCTCCAACGCGGACAAGGAATTGATGTTGGTTTGCTGTGACCTTTGCAGCACTGGTTTGTGACACATGTAGGTTTCGCTTACCTGTTTTTTTTTTTACCTGCCCTCACTAATATTGAATGTATGTGCTATATGTACTGTTTTAAAGACAATTGCCCAGCGTATTTGTGCACATGCGCACTGTAGTCTCATTGAGAGCTCCTTTAAGAGACACCCATCGATTGTCCACAACATATAACAATTAGACAAAAATGTATATTATTACGGCGTTATGGACAAGATATTGTTAGGGGTGAAAAAAAATAGTTTAAATCGTGAATCGTTTTTTTGTGATAATATGCCATAATCAAACAGCTCTAAGAGAAAATGAACCATTCTTAATCTGCAGCAGCTGGAGTGATATAACTTCTTACTGGTCTTCCCCAAAAAGACCATTAAAGAGCTCCAGCATTTTCAAAATGCAGCTGCCCGGACCCTTACTAAAACTACTTTCAGCACATCACACCAGTTCTTAGGTCTCTACACTGACTGCCAGTGTCACTGTAACCTTCTGCTGCTCGTATACTTAACAGGCTCACCATATACAAACCAAACAGTGCTCTCAGATGTGAATAAACTCAAATCCATCAGAGGACATTATAAACAAATAATAAATAATATTAATAATAAAATGAATTTGGAAGATTGGGTGTTTTTTTGCTGCTTTGGGACATGTGACCTTCAACCTCCTTGCAAGCGTCACTAAATGCTGACGTACCACGTCTCGAGCTGCTGCAGTTTCCCGGGCAAACGCTGGGAGATCCGATTGATGGTAAGACGTACCAATGTTCTCTCTGTTAATAACCTTAACTTTAAAATGGTTTATTTCGGTCAAAACTTATGTTATGGGGATATTGTTGTTTTGGTTCAGTTGAGTTGAGCCGGCTTCGCCATTTTGTTCTTGCTGTACTCGCTCCAATACAGAGTTTAATAAAAGAGCCGTTGTTTCTTGAACTCCAACTTATCTTGGAGTCTTACTAAGACCAAAGCTCGCAGCAGACTCAGAGCATCTCTGGAGGCTTCCCTAAGAGTGAGCCTTTCCCCCATTCCACCCAGACTGGATTTGATCATGTCTAAGAGACAGGCCCAAGTCTCTCATTAAGAGGTTATCATGAAATGTGATTTGTAGCATGTTAAAAAACACACTGTTGTTAATTTGTCACAGATTTGGAGAGAGACATATGGTACAAAAGTTAAGACACTAATTTGTCAAGTTCATCAGCAGGCTGCACTCTATTTAAGTGTCATTTACAGTTTATTTCATTTTAAACTTATTTTAAGTGTGCTTGCTTTATTACCACACAATTTTATTTATCAAAATGCCTTATAAATATTTTTGGAATTCTAATTTGTGCTAAGCACGACGACTTTGGTTTAACTGTTCAGTGTGAAAATAAATGTATTTGAGATTATCATATTGTAGCATTTTTCCCCACAAGATTTTACTTTAATAAACCATAAAATGACTTGATTTAATTATTAAACACAAATCAAACAAGATGTGGATCAATTTACTTTAACAAGTTATGTGAATGGGCCTTGAATCACGTTGTACGGGGAAAATTGGGCCCCAGTGTCAAAAAGGTTTAGAAAGTCTGCTCTAGACCACACCAAAAGCGCACTAAAAAGGCGGTCAGAGACCTGCTTGAGGAGGTGGTCTCGGGCCGGTTCCAAATGAACTCTAGAGTGCTTCGTATGCGGTGAACACGATTAAACTCGGATCCAAACTAATCACAAATTATGACGACAAACACATGCTTTTTTTTAAACAAATACCGAACTTGCTAGCGCGTGGTATTACGGGTTGATGTTTGTCTGTTAACGTGGCAGCGTTGTCATGGTAGCCTGAGATCAAACTCGGAGGAGTTTGTAATCTGCGCATTACTTGCAACATGCTTCTTTAGCGATTAATACAAATGTGAAGTAAACGATGCCAAGAGTCAAATTTCTTTTCTATTTCACCCCACTATGCTATTGTTATGTAAAGAGGCTGAATTTTCATGCTGCTCGTCGACTAGCTTTTGCATGAACTCAAATGAGCTGGACTTTCCCTCGGAGAGTGTAGTCTCTCTTCCTGATCACTCAGTGTTCTTGCTGCAACCACACCTCGATACATGTTAAAAAACGTCCCGAAACATGAGCCTTACAGACGTCCTTTTTCATTTAAAACTATTTTTGAAATGTTGGTGTAACTGCACTTTTCAAAGTGTTTTCTGCCAGGACATTAATGGATCACTAGCTTCGTTTCAATCCACTTATTCGCATTACCTAATGCAGAAACTTTTTAATCTCTGTTTATCAGGAAGTGACTATTTGTAAAATGGTGCTATATTTGCAAATATTTAATGCAGTTTTGCAGATTATTTAAGTAGCATATTTGGAAGGAACATGGCTATTTTCATGGGTAATATCATAAATAAGTCTTACTACGATTTACAATAAAAACCACTGTATAGTGGTACCCCGAGATACGGATGCTTCGAGTTATGAAACTTTCGAGATATGAAGGGTCTCACGGGACATTTTTTGCTTCAAGATACGAAGAAAATTTTGAGATACGAACAACTACAAGCTGTTCTACTGTATTTTCCACTTGATCTCATGACGTCACACTGCGCTGCCCTTCCAGGTCACGTTGCATTGCGCTTCTGGGGTGTGATGTGGTTCAAAACACTTCAACAACACAGCGAAACATTACGTGTAGATTACTAATAATGTGCTATAACAAATGTTAGAGTCAAGGTGTCATAAAATAAATAACATTTATAACGTGGAAAGTGCTGTTCTGTAGCGCAACTTAGAGAAACCCTGTGACGCGTTCTCAGAAGCGTCTCCATCTGTCTGCGCTTGTGCTTCAAACTGTGTTGGTTTCAGTAATTCGTGAAATATCTCGAGAAAGTTAACTTTCATACGTAGTGCTGTAATGTTTTCTGCATCCGCTCCACCTCCTCTAACACATCCCTTAACTCTCAAGGTAAGGTTTCACATTTGTGTACATATTACGTATTTTGCTTGTTTTTTATTCTGTTTTACTATCATTTATTACATTAACAATGTGTAGATTTAAGGATTGAAGAAATGTTACTTGATTTTTCTCTGGTTTTCCTTTTTTTAATCATCTTATACTGTTGTTTCTGAGAGCCGTTGCACGCATTGGACGTTTTACATGTAAAACTTGCTTCGAGATACGAAATGTTCGAGATACGAACGTCACCCTGGAACAAATTAGTTTCGTATCTCAGGGTACCACAGAAAAAAATCTTTAACTACACCAGAAGCTCATTAATTTAGCAGTAAGAGTAGCTGCACCACATCCTCATCCTCACCACCCGCTGGTCGTGTCTTTTACAACAGTGACCGTCAGTCCAGCGCTCACGTCTGTGAACCTTATGTGGAGCACTCTGTTGACTAAACTTACAGAGATGTTTGTAAATCTGACAAAATCTCAGAGATCTGTGTTTAAACAAATGGAATCTGTGTCGTTTCATGTTCATTGTGATACTGATGCCAAAAGCACCTCATTCTGTCACCATTACTTGTGTACGTGAGCATTTAAATGTGGATTGACATTCTGAGATCTGGTCTACCAAGGGTTTCAGGAGATAGAAAAATGACGTTTGGCACCTGGCTCGGAGAACGCATCACTGGCGTAGTCATCTTTGTCCCCCTCATAGTCCTCATCCTCCTCCTCCTCTTCGTCATCGTTCTCAGAAAGCTCGTGTTCAC
The DNA here is from genome assembly GCA_007224835.1 of Danionella cerebrum. NCBI lineage: Eukaryota > Metazoa > Chordata > Actinopteri > Cypriniformes > Danionidae > Danionella > Danionella cerebrum. Next base: position 53,800 of record SRMA01025396.1, on the reverse strand, counting down.
TCCCAAACCCCTCGTCATGGTCTTCATCATCAAGGTCCAAGTCGTCATCTGCCTTCTCCTCATCATCATCATCATCATCACCTTCTTCATACTCTTCCTCTTCTTCCTCCTCCTCATCCTCCTCCATTTCGGCAGTCACCTTGCCTGCCAGCCGTGCCCTGGTTAAAAATAAGGAGTAATTGTGCTCTTCCTCCTTCTTTTTGTCAGCGGCTGACATATCGGACGCAAGGCCACTCATGGTGAGCAGGGTTTCCATCCCGGTAGTAGAAGGAAAGTGCAGTTTGTGAGGCACTGTCCTCACAATCCCAGCCTCTGGACCAGCAGCACTGGTGAGCTCTCGTTTTGGGGTCAGCGCTTTCTTTTCGGAGTTGATGGAGGGTGCAATGTTTGCGGCAGAGGCAGCGGTGTCACTCACAAGTGGAGCTGTCGACTTGCTCTCCTGGAGGTGCGCTGAGGAAGAAACGCTAACTTGCTGGGAAGAGCACTCCACGACAGGTCTGCGAGGTACACTGATACACAACTTGGCCTTTCGAACATAGTCTGTGCTTTCCTGGATCTGGGCCTTGGCCACTGTGTCAGTGTTGGAAGGAACAGGCCACGTCGCCTTTTGGGATCCCTCGGCAAAGTCAGCTGGAGGGTTGCGACTCGATGAAGCACTGCTTGCAGAAATGTTGAGTCTGTTGGTCTTCTTGGCCATGGTGGGAGCTGGAAAGAAAAGCTGTTTTTGACCCACCAGTAGATCTGGATGGTAAAGGGTGTCGCTGACAGGCTGCGAGTCCTCACTGTTCAGTTGCGCAAGCGTGGGTGTCCGACTGATCACCTCCTCATCCTGGTAAGGGCTGGAAAAGTCATCAATACCCAAGAAGTCCACTTCTTTGGTGCCCCAGATATCGCAGCTGGTTAGGCGAGTGTACTTGGTCAAGTCCTCCCAGTATGTGTCCCACTGCTCGAAATTGGCGCTGTACACAGGGTCAGTGTCCAGCACTTCAGGCGGATGATCCACGCTGTCCATATCTTTGCAGTCCCCTGCAGTGAAAATCTCTCCTCGAGGGCTCTGGCGACAGGTCATGTCCCGGTCCTGCAAGCAGAGCAGGATGAAATAAGCTGCAAGCAAATTCATTTACTCCTAGCATTCTGTGCTAATACCATTCAAACAGCTGCTTTTCACAGTAAGAAAATCAGGGTTTCACAATCTCAAATTTAAGACCTTTTTAACACAATTAAGAATCAAACTTGAAACCTATATCATACTAAGTTTCTCGAACAAACTGCGATAAAAACTATAAAATATAAATCATTGTAAAAACAATATTGCAAACAAGATATATCAAAATGTAAACAATACCTGCAGCTTGAGAAAAAAAAATTAGAAAAAAATAACTATATTTTCTCCAAAAGTATCTTATACATTATAAAAGTCCTAGAAATAAAGGAAAATAATACATTGTTGACATGTGAATGTTTTGATTCCTGATATATCTTTAGTTATTAACAATCAAAAAGAACTTCCAGATTCCAAAAGCATTTAGTTGTTTGAACATTTTTTGTGATTTACAATAAATTTAAGGCCTATATATGAACTTATGGCATAAAAGCCAACACAAAAATGATGGATTTCTTCATTTTGCAACTTTAGAAATGCTGTGTTTTATAAAAAGGTTATTCTCATGAGCGAATTCTATTGTGAAACATTACAAAATTAAGACCTGTGAATTATATAAGACCCAGAACAGCGAATTTAAGCACATTTTTCCCCTGTGAAATAACAGTATGGCTCATGTTCAGATCCAGCACTGATATCAAGGACTCTGGTTGTCCAGAATAAGTGTCCAATCATTTTTATGTTTGCATTTTCTGAGCGAGCTGGTCCAATGTGCTGCTGCTGCTTGGCTTTAGTTGAACCAGTCCTTGTTCAGGCTTTACACAGATTTACAAATCCAATAGTCAACCAGTCGTGTGGATCTGAGGTGGTTCTTTTTTTTTTTTTTTTTTTTTTTTTTGATTGATATAACTTTTAAAATGACAAAAAAACAGCAAGTAAAGAAACTCAAAAGCTGTTTTAAATAAAATAAGGAAGTATTTGTGCTTCCTTGTTTTGAACACATTTGAATGTTGACACTATGCAAGTGAGTATTTATTTACAATTAAAATAAACTCATTTTTAAATTGATCCTTGATTCTGGACCTTTTTCTTTGAGTCGATTTAATCTATGGACCTCACAATAAAAGGTTTGAACATCCCTGTACCAGTCCTTTCATGCACTGTGTTTTTGTTAAACATCTGTGAGAGCGGCAGCTACTTACCAGTTCGTACATGAAGTCTGGGTCAGAACTATTGGCCAGTAGGTCTGTGCTGGTCAGGGCCTGGTCAGCAAAAGAGCAGTTCTGAAAGGCATCCCCAAAGGGAGGATCCATCCCGCTGATGCTAGGCTAAAACACAGAAGCGACGCATGTGAGAAGTTGTGGTTCATGTCTTCGGCTTGTTTTCATTCATCAGTAAATGTCACAAACACATGCTGACACTCAGCCGAAAGGGAAACATCTTCAGAAATCTGACATTTGAATTCCAACAGTCCCTGCAGATCCATCATTGATTCTGTCCATCTTACTTTAAAGCCATGAAAGCTTTCCAGTACTTGTAATATTCTACTGCATTCCCTCCCCTTGAGTTTCCATCCTTTGCTCGCTCAGCTGAGGCTGCTTCTCGCAAGGTTTCTGAGTTGGTGGCACAGGGTGGAGTTTATTACTTCTGTAACTGCTGGCGAATACTTTAGGTGGTTGCAGAACAAATGAAACCTGACAAACAGAATAAACTGTGTTTGCCTCACGGTCAGGAGCATTGGGTCATGAAAACCAACCCAGAAGAACAAAACTCATTCAAATATCTTGATTGCACCTCTGTTGGGTAAAACTGGGATTATACTAGGGCTAGGTCTCAATGTGATTTATGGGCATTTCAATCGGTTAAACTGCAAATGTGTCCAAACGCAACAAACATAAATTTAAACGTAAATAAGAATAGGTCTAAAATGTAGATCTGCTTGAGTTCCTTTAAGTGTAAGCGGATGCTGATCTCACCAACATTGCAGATCTTTTATTAATTAAATTAACTGGTGTAACAAATAGTTTGTATGAAAACCCTCTCAAATGATGTTTAAAGAACACTGATTAATTTCACTGAAATAAAATGTATTGTTTAATCAAGACAAAAAGGTCAATATCTGGCAAGAAAAAAAATAAAATAAATAAAAAATAAATAAATAAAATCGCTACAGAAAATTTTATGCAATAAGAAAATTCTGCCAGCAAGGATTCCTACAATTTATTGATATCAGGGATAGCAAAAAAAAGCAGTCTTGAATGCCTCCTCAAGTTCATCAATATTCTTTGGTTTCGCCTTTCATGCTTCCTCTTTGGTCCCACCCCAGAAATGCTCAATGATGTTCATGTCTGGGGACTACTGGCCTTCATCTGGGTCTTCTTTGCCTTGAGAAACTTTGATGTGGAAATGGAATTACCGTATACAGATCTCCCAGATCACCAGTAGATCTGATCTTCAGAGTCTTGATAATCAACACTTTAATCTCAGGGTGAATCTTTGGCATGTTTGCTGAGGTCTTGCTGCAGTTGATGTGAAGGTTTAGTGCACTGGGGTTCTTTTAATACACACCTGATATTAAATTTTTTAATTTAACACCTTTATTAGTCAAAGGTGAAGCTCATATAACGGGACGACACTTATGCTTTGCAGAAATTCACTCAGGCTTAACCAAGCTGTGAATATTAGAATAACTTTTGACAATTTCATTTTTAATGGAAACTAAAAACTATGGATTAATATGAGCCATTTCTTGTAAACACACAACTTGATTAGAAAATATATTTCAGGGGCACTTTAGGTCAATTTGTACAAAGGAAACAACACTTTTATCAGAGACTGTGAATAAAAGACAAGAGGTTTCCCGCTCTGAAACTTTTTAAAAAGGTTACAACTTGAGAACGCTGAGGCCATTACCTGAGGCATAGCTGAGCACAGATCTTTAGTTCCTTGATGGAAACTTCTCTGGCGTCGCCGCTGCCTCAGTTTCCCTAACTTTCTGTCAACCTCTCGTGGACGTTTGATTTTAAGCATAAAAAGCTAGAGTTCTTGTTTTCAGCACAGGAGGCTTTTGCAGCACACTGGTGTCTTCTGGACAGCTTCTCACTCGGGTGTTACCTGGGGAGAACACAAGAGGTTAGCAAAACAAGAGCTTTGAGACCTTTGAAATGCAAGATGCTAAATAGAAAGTAAGCTTGGAAGAGACAAAGATTACGTAACACTCAGTAAACAATGATAAAAAAATCAACACTTTTTAGTGCAATAATTTTAAGTTAACGTCCTGGAATTTTTATTTAATTACATGCATTTATTAGACTAAAATCTTGACTTATAACGGAAACACAAAATGAAACTTGAGCTCTAGAATGAGAATTATTGGATATTTATACATTAAACTTGTCAAACACTAATAATCCCCAAATGACTCGCCCTCTTTGAAAAAGCTAGTGAGCTAAAGGCTACTGCTTCTAACACTGTGTATGAGAGATGCATTTTGCATCAAACAAGTTTGAACGCAATGACTAATCTTTTACTTTCATTTAAGGAAGGAAAAGCTCTCATTAGCTTAATGTGCTCTCCATGAAACAATGTATTAAAACAAATATTAAAGTTACAGGTTTTTTTTATTAAAATCCAATAAGTTTTTTTTTATTAAAATCCAATAAGTTTTTTTTTTTGCCTTGCCTCTAACACTACATTACATAATCAACAGTACACAACACACGCTACTGGACGATGTTGATTTAGCTGTTGTCTCTTGTCATGCTGGTACAATATACCTATATATTAAAGTATCAAGTGCCATTTAAAATTATTTTTATAAGCAAAATGGAAACTTTTATAAGTTGCCGAGTTAGAATATTTAGTTGTTATGGAAAAGTCAACGACATACAAAGTTATGAGGGATATTGCCCAACCCCCGTGTCTCTATGATGTTCCTTAGCTGAGTCAGTGATATCCCAAATTGGTTCCTAGGGTAATCAGTCTGGTTGCTAACTTGCTATGGAAGGGTCAGAAACAAAATATAATGATCCCCCTGTCACTATAAGTTCAATGTCTTTATCATTTACCACTGTCAAGATAGAATTCACAAAATTTGGTTGTTAGGTTAAACTATTATTTGAAACCTTTAATTTCCTATTTATTTTCAATGGCCATTATAAGTCAATGATAAATATTTAACCCTTTCTAGAGGGTTCAAATACTTTTATGCAGTGATTTGCATATTCTTGTACAGACTGATGACCTCCACAAGTGTGGTTAAGATTTACATGAGCAAATGTTACTCATGCAGTTCAGTGCAACTGGCAACCCAAACAGTGCCCAACTGGCTTTATGATTGGTGTAGGGGAGAGAGGAAGTGCATCAGACCAAGAGCAATGTGTCAGCAGCGCTTAGATTTCAAATATTCTGGCTGGACGCCTAACAGTGATATTGCTCATGAAACAGGCTGGATTCCTTAATGCCGTGCAAGATTCATTTTATGATTTCTTTTGTTTAATTTCTTAAAAGCTTCATCCTTAATCCAATTGCACTAAAAAAGGACCACAAAATCAACTATCCACAGACTGGCTACCGAACATGACCGGTCATGGGGTTCCGAGTGCCATGTCCAATCAGTGAGCCACTAATGCTGTTTGTGACTCTGTTTGTCTGTCATGGCTGAATTCAGTGGCTTCATATGGCCCACTGGGGTTGTGTAACATGAAAAAAGTGTTACTTTTTACAGACATTGGTGCTGATGTGACAGTGAGCAGGAAGCTGCATTTCAAATGTTGTTATTACACAATTAAACATTACATAGATCTGAATTTTGAGTGTTGCAATGGGTTCAATTTTTGCTACCAATATAATGTCTTATATGTGCATTTGATTCAAAAGTACCAAAAGTTAGTAGAATACCTGAAGAATTATTCAGTAAAATTACAAAACTGAACCTAAATACAGGTTTTACTCAACCTGAACCAATGAGAGAGCTGCGGTCTGAAACGCAAAAACAAACAAAGAAAACGTGATCACATTAAACCTTAACCATTCTTAAAGAACTTTTAACATATCAGGCCAAAGTTCTACTGAATCCAGTGTCACAAACACTGCCTCGATCACGTGATCTCTAAAATCAATGCCATCTCTCTCTCTCTGTGTGTTCATTGTGAGAACCAATGAAGGTATTTCACCAGGGTAACATTCATTCAGATGTTTCCCTTCAATACGATTTGTACAATATCTCCACTCTTCACAAACCAAGCGCTTTAATAGCAAAGCGTTTAAACGGGGCTGACAGAAACGTCTTTCAACAAACTCAAAGTAAGCTGTAATCGATGTTGCTGATCTCAATTTTTATTCTGACCTACTAACACTTCCGAACATTGTGAACTTAACATGGCCCCCCTTCGAAAACAAACCGCTTCAGCCTAACCCAACGTAATTATGTGCCAACGCCCACACGCCGGCGCTTTCTGATTGGCTATCCGTGCACACACAACCCGCCTCTGCTTAAGAATGATTATACCGATTCACTGTCAATCAAAGTCCATCGCTCATAACAGCCCAACGCCACGACGTTTGGTTGAGACAGCGAACAACAAACATTGCGGGCCTCCCATGTCACGTAAACACAGGGGTCGGGACACATTTATTCCTCATAAAATTAGTTAAATGGTTCAAATTCTAAGCTCCCGACACTGCCAAACGAACGTACACGAGCAAAGATGTTACATGGATATTCACAATAAAGCTCGTTTTGAAGCATTAGAGTACGGGGGCGTGTACTCCACAGAAGGCATCATCCCAGCGAGGCTCGGAAGTAAATAACCTCAAACACTACAGCGGATAAATAGGCGAATGAAAGCCAATTAGGACTAAGTTTGATAACATTTCACAATGACAGCAACCTCATGTAACTTATAGAGACGAGAAGTTGAACAAAATCATCTAATGTTAGTCTACAAAACATGGAGCGTGAAATCAAAATTCTGTTGAACCGCAAGGACGAAACTAATTATTATTACTACTATTAATAAAATGACAAATCACTAAAGACTGAAATCGTTTATACGTTTCTTTAATATGATTTTCTAACAAATTCTGTAAGTTAATGCAAACTGTTGAAAATATGTTCTATCACATTGAGCAACCAGCCAAAGCAGGTTTGGAGCACTTAAAGCCTAGAGTGCACCGTGCTTCGATGGAAAGCGTTTAAATGTAATGGACCATGCATCGTTCAGAAGTTCTTGTGTAACTGAAAGCTGACAGGCAGCGGGTCCTGTCCTCACAGCATCAGCTAATGGCGATCTCAAACAAACACTGGTGTGTCAGGGCACATCAGGCAGATAAAACCTCACCTAACAACCCTGTATCCCGGAGCTCAGCGAGGAACACCCAAGAGAAGCCACGAGAAGAACCGAGCTCTGCTTTCACACTATGGCCTCCGCGTCCCTCCCCTCTGCTAGCCAAACTTAGCAGAGAGCTAACTCAAGCAGCCAGTGTTTAAACGCTAGTCCGCACACATAACACGCTCACAATGACTACTCACCTCCGATCTACCCGTGAACTAGAAGAAAGAGGCAGTAAAACAAGTTTAGTCCGTCATTTGGGAATCGTACGGTCATCTCCTCTCGATACACGCCGTCTCACTCTCTGGTTTGTTTTGTTTATCTTCTTCCTGACGGGTTCCAGGAAAGCGCGTGACTGCCTCGTCACGTGGGGGTTTTGGCTAGCCAATCACGGACAAGCTTCTTTCATGACCCAAACAAATAATTTACATATATTCTAGTAGCTTCTATTCGATTCTCGCAGATTCTACTTAAAAGTTTCAGAAATATATATATAATTTTTTTCCCCTAACCGGGACATTCCTTAACCATATCACATGCCCTATTTTGAACACTAAATGAAAATGAATAGAATTATTAATAATATATCATGCAAAAGATTAATCTAGTACTGCAGAACAGAACAGACATAATGATAGGATATGAGGAATCTGTAATGAGATTCAGAATGCGGAAGAAAGGGAATTTTAAGTGACAAAGTGGCAGAGTATTTCGGAAACTGCTGATCAACTGGTATTTGCATAAATTCCCACCGCTCACCAAAATTGGACAATAGAAGATTGGAAAAAACGTTGCCTGGTCCTATGAGTGTCAATTTCTGCTGAACAATCCACAAGGTGGTATGGTCAGAATTTGGTATTAACAACATGAAAGCATGGATCCATCCTGCCTCGCATCAACGCTTCTGGTTGCTGGGGATGGTGTAATGGTGTGGGGGATAAATTCTTGGGACACTTTGGGCCCATTACAACCATTTGAGCCTTGTGTCAATGCTACAGCCTTCCTGATTATTGTTGCTGACCACGTCCATCCCTTTATGATCACAGTGTCCCGATCTTCTGATGGTACTATAGCAGGAGAACGCTCCATGACAAAAAGCTTGAATCACCTCAGTTTCGTTTCCTTAACATGAAGATGTGTTAAATACATAATACGAGTTCATGAGTTCGCTGTACTCAAATGTTCTCCACAGTCACCAAATCTCAATCCAGCAGAGCACCTTTGGAATGTTGTAGAGCGGGAGATTCGCTTCATGTATAAATCTCCAGCAACTGCGTAATGCTATGTCAAAGTCTCGGAGTAATGTTTCCAGTGCCTTGTTGAATTTGTGCTACGGAGAATTAAGAATGTTCTGAAAGCAAACTGGACTCCAACCCAGTACTAGCGAGGTGTACCTAATAAAGTGGGCGGTGAGTTTAAAGTAACTGAATAACAGGTAAAACATGGCATTACAGATTAAATTATAACAAAATAAACAATAATACCACAATATAACATTAATAACTAGAGTCGATTGCAGAATTTTACAGATAACTGTGAAACTGTGAATGATTTCAGTAGTTTGGAAATAATAATCCAACAAATGATAATCAAAACATAAATGAAATTAACAGCATTAATCTGTTTGTTAATGTAACCATCTATCTCTGTTATAATTCCTTTTTCTAGAGTTGCAGAAAGCAAGCGCTAACCCCTTTAAATTTGGGGATATTACGTATAATATTAGCAGCCCTTCTCCCCAAGTTGGTGGGGACAGTGATGGTAAGATGTGCAGCAGAGCGCAATAAAACATCTTCTAGTGCATGTGTCTAAGCTCAAAGAACACAGAGACTATATTTGAGTTAAACTTAACTCAAGCATGAGATGGAAAAGCTCAGAAACTTGTGGGTTGTCAAGAGACCACCAGCTTTGTTTGAACTACAGATCCTGGAAGAGAGGCAAGAGAAAACTTTCTCGGCAGGGTTGCGATCCTGTCAGATAAAACCAGGACTAGAGACCCACCATAAATGGAGAAGATGGCACATGACAGGAGTTTACGAATCAACCACTGCAAGAACTTTGCAGGCATAGAACAAATTCATCTGAAACGCTTGAAAAGGGTACTTCCCAATCACGGGAATGGAAAGTTCACATTTTAAAGATGTTTATAACAATCTTTGTGTGAAAAGAAACAGGTTCTGAGAGGACGGGTGAGGTTAATGTCAGACTCGTCCTGTGAACTGTCATGTTTATAGTCCCAAGTAATATTAATATTATTGATGATACTAAATAGGGCAGCACGGTGGCCAGTTAGAAGGTTGCTGCATGGAGGCTCGCCGATGACCTTCCTGGAAGGAGTTTGCATGTGCTCCCCGTGCTTGCATGGATTTCCTCTGGGTTACCCCACAATCCCAAAAACGTGGTTAGGTTAATTGAATAATCTAAATGGCCCTTTGGTATGAATGTGTGAGTGAATGTTGCCGTGCGATGGACTAGCGGCCTGTCCAGGGTGTACCCCCCCCTCTCTCTTAATGTGTGCTGGAGATAGGCACCAGCAGACCCCCGTCTCCCCAAAAAGAGAATTAAACGGGTTGGAATATGAATAGATGAATAATGTCAGCCAGTTTCCCTGATAATATGATGTGCTAGCATGTCATTGTGACTCATGGGGTGATGTGCTTCCTGTGTAAAGACTGCTTGTAAGCGGTCATATGTTAATTTTAGAGTGCTGTAATCACTAATGGATGAATAGTTTACATTTGGTTAGATTGCTGGTTAATTCTTGCAGACCTTCTATTACAAGTTAGTTGCTATGGTAACTTACTTTGTGAACCTAACCTAGTCAGGAGCAGGTTCGATTTTCTAAACTCTGAGTTTCTGTCGGTGTCTTTTACTAGAAACTGAAAATAAAATAGTTTAGGGTTATATTGTGTTGTATATGACTTACTATGAATTAAACTCTGGCATTTACTGTACATCACTGAACTGTGTTCATTTGTGCAGAAGAAGTTGATGGAGCTCTTCCTCCTCTTCCTGTTCTTCCACACTCTGGAAGCTGGTGATGGGGGAAGAAAACAATATATTATTCTCAGATATACCCACATTCTATAGGTTACTGGACACAAATATATATATAAACCTTACCTGGTTGAATGATGTTATAATATTTCATTTTCAGCTGCTGTCATGTTCTTTTAATACTTGCAGGATTGCACCTACATGAAAATTACAACTAGATGCAATACTTAGTTTTAAGTTTTATCTTTGATAATATTTAAAATAATTTATTAAATAATAATTTGTTTACATTCACTGACTTTCAACAGGGACATGTACTGTAACTAGATTAATGGGATTGTTACTCTTTCTAAAAACCACTACATCAATAAAAAGGCAGACACACAGTGCCCTTTAAATCTTTTTAAAAATCCAGTTTTAGAAATTTTCTCTTATTTTATGTAGTTTAATGAAACTACATCTGAAATGGCAGCCAATTACAGCCAATTCTCCACTTTTTCAGGTAAAAAATGAAGGTCACACATTACTTATTTTTTACACTTAAATATTTATATATTTTCAATATTTTTAATGGAAACTAACGCATTAACTTGAGCAACTGTTTTCCCATGTTAGCTGTCATCGCCGATGCAGTGGTATTGCTTTTAAGTTTAAATATAAGCTCATATTTGCATGAGAACATTAAGTTCAACTGGAGAAAAAAATGCTGATCTCTTTTTCAGAGGTTGCCATGGTGACTCGTAATATCTGTGCTCCATTGATAATGCCTTTTTATAGTCACGGAGCTCACGCTTATTCTGAGTATTCAATCTCTCTGTAAATCAACTAAGAGTTCAAGTTTAAACTCTGAGTTGGTTGAACCTCCTTACTGAAGCGGGCCCCAAATCAATCCCACTTCTGCGAAATCAAACTGGCACTTTAGATCAGCAACAGGTGGAAACAATCAACAATTAGCAACACCCCCATTAAAAGAGTGTTTCTGCAGGTGATGACCATAGACAAATTCTAGGTTGCTCTCCTTTTGAAAGCTGCAGGTCCTTCTGCTCTAGCAGCAGGAAAAGATGGAGTCTACAACCCACACCAGTGGCTCAGGTGGTGCAGTTCATCCAGGATGCACGCACGCACGCACGCACACAGGTTGGCATTGTGTTTACAAATTGGCAAATTGGTCACCATTACCCTTTGCTCTTCACAGGGGTCATTCTGAGGACACGTGGCAGAGTCTGGAAACACTGTGGAGAACGTTCTGCTGCCTGCAACATCCTGCAGCATGACCAGTTTGTCAGTGGGTGAGTAATGTTGTGCTGAGGAGCACATATTCCTCCATGTGCTCACCAGAGATAGCCTGACTGCTTTTAGTTGCCGAAATTAGCCCCCTCATGAGACCATCTGCCAGTCACCTAATGACCAACAATGCTAGACCTCATGTCCCTGTAGCGCATCAGCAGTTCCTGCGAGACGAAGGCATTGATGCTTAGGACTGACACCCGTTCCCCAGACCTGAATCCAGTGGAACACATCTGGATCATTGCGTCTCACTCCATCCACCAACACCTCGCTGCACTACAGACTGTCCATGAGCTGGGGGATGCTTTAGTGCAGGTTTGGGAGATGAGCATCGGCCTCTTCATCAGGAGCTTGCAGAGGAGTGCTCAGCCTCAAGAGTTCTATGTAAGTCCCATCTCTTTGTAAACTAATGAATCCACCATAAACATGTTGAAATAACACGCATCACGCTGTTCAGTGCAGTGCTTCAGTGAGGAGAAGCCGGTGTATAATAATGTGTAGCATCACACGCTCTCGTGCTGTTTGCATTAGTTAATGAACAAAATATATTCCAAATATTTTGGGGTTTAAATCTGGAAGTATGTTTAATCTTCGAAATGGTGTTTCGTTGACAGTTGATTTATGCACTGCTCGAGTGGTTGGCATAACCGCTAATAACTGCTGTGTCACCATTTATTAGTCAGTAATACTGAATCTGTTAATAATTTTAAGTTGGTGATTGACTGTATATTTGCCAGCTTTCCTATGGCTCAGCTGGTAGAGCATTACCATACACCGCAAAAAATGTGTTCATTCATTCAAATGTAAGTCACTTTGGACAAAAGTGTCTGCTAAATGCATAAATGTAAAGTTATGGCCAGGAAATCCACTCCAGTAACCAAACTGTGTGGGAGACTGGAGGAGTAGACAAAAATCACAGTAGAGCTGCGTGAGAGACTAGCCGCAGATGCCCTGAAGTCAGAGGCCTGAGGAGCCAATCAATGTAACCCTTTGACACAGGTGATACAACGGGCAGCACCACACCTGGAATGGACCCCAAAACAATGGCGACAACACACAATGGTGAGATTGGAACGACTCTGCCGATCCCAACTTGCCAGCTAAGTCACTGGGCCCAGCCAGACACACTTTCACGCCGCCATGAGGTTGGGCCTCTCAAGCTTGGAGAGCCCGGAGAAGGCAGTGCTCTGCCACCTTTGGGATTCCATATCTCAGGCCCTGGATACCAAATGCCGCCAGTCCTGAGAGTAGAGCAACACCATCGAGGCATGGCTCCCTTGAGTTCCTCAAAAGGACTACGGAGTCCTCATTTTAATGGTTGGAACTGTGAGTGTGGCAGCTTCAGCTATTTTAACGAGCTTTTAGCCTTTTAACCCCCCTGTGTTTTTCATAAAATGGCCAGCTGGGGTCACAACTATGGCTCCCTGTGCCCTAGTCTCTCTCTCGCCCCATTCAATGTCCCACTGACTGTTGAAACCTTCAGAACATGTACATTATATTCATTGTTTTGTAATCGTGATGAGTGTGTTTCCAGTAAACCAATGTTTGAACATTTTTTTCCATTTTTAAACATTTGATATATGTTTGTGTGATTATGAATTCAGCACATTACAGTAATGACATATTTCAGTAGTCTCAATCTTGTACAACTGTCTGGAGACAACATGTTAACATTCGCTTGGAGACCAAGCTAAGATGGTGTATTGAAGAAGCCAATAAGAGGAAACGAGCCAAGTGCTAGAAAATGGTGGAGGAGTACAGGGAGAGAGGCTGGAGAACCATCTATGAGCCCATAGAAGTTGGCTATAGAGGTTTCGCAAGATGTTCTTTGTGTAAAGTCCTTAGCCGGTTGGGCATTACAGGGATGGCACAGAAAAGGGCTATTCGATCTGAAAGTGAAGCTGCAGAGAAGGCCACAAGGTGGCTTTGGATAATGAGGGATTGATCAACCCCAACTGGGTCGCCTGGGAGAGGGTATATGAGACCCAAAACACTCAATGATCCCAGGGTACATCACTGAGAATGCCTCCGAGAGCATCCATGAGATGCTTCTTGCTTAAATCTTGTGATGTATATTTTTGTAATTATTCCAGTAATTCTAATGTTTTGCCTAATTGCTTGCGCCAGTGGTTCAATAAAGATCGTGAGGGAGAGAGCGGGCAGCCTTGTCTGGTTCCTCTTTGAAGGTTAAATCTAGAAGAAGTTTGGTCATTTGTTCTAACTGACGCATTCGCAGAGCTATATAGAATTTGGGTCCATTTTATAAAAGAATTGCCAAACGTAAACTTATGGAGTGTAGCTATTAGGAATTTCGAGTCAACTCTATAAAAGCTTTTTCTGAATTGTTACAGAAATATTATCCTGTTAATATTGAAGACTCAAGAGATGGGATTGTAATGAACAGAAAGCAGACAGGTTTATTCATTGCATTTATGTGTTGTAGAGGAAAAACGTAAACACTCTTGGGTCAATCATGAAAGAGTAGGAACTCGGCTTTGTGTAAAATAACCCGGATCACACAGGAAGTGCGTCCACCTCATAAGTCACAGTGACACGCTAGCACATCACATATTTAGCGGAACTCAATAATATTATTTAGTATCATCGTTTATATTAATATTACTTGCAATGCTTTCTCTTTTCTGTCACAGCCTCTAAAGAGATAATGGTAGAATCTAGCTATTGGTTGGTTGCGAGATCAGTTAATAAGTCTACACTTTTTAGCGATGGCTTTGCAGATTATTTTTAAGTCTACATTTATGAGAGAGATTGGTTGGTAACTTGATGGAAGTGTAGAAGATATTGGCGATTCTAAGTTTTCTACCTGTTCATTTGATAGTTTTGGTAATTATAGAGTATTAAAGAACAATTCAATGTCAGATGGTGATGGGTTAATTTGAGATGTATATAGATTTTTATAGTATTCCCTAAAGGTATCATCAATCTCTTGGGGGTTGTGAACGAGTTCCCTGTATTGTAACATGGTTTTTGTCAACTCTTCTTTTCCCAAACATGTCTGTTACCACACACACTTCTCCAGAGTAATGACATTTAAATTGAGATCACAATTCTGTTTTTACTTTGTGCATGAGGTCTTTCTGATCGATCATCTCCATCTGTCTGTTCCAGCGGTGGTACGCCAGCAGTGCTATGTTCTTAGCCGCTACTGAGCTCATCTCCATGGCACTTCCTGCCCATTCTATTCCATTCAGGAAGAACAGGTTTTCATGCAGAACCACTGGCGGCAATCCTTGAGTGCTTCCGTAATGAGGGTAAGCCAGCCAATCAGTTACCTGTACGGAGTAGTATGACTTAAAAAGAGTCTTCAGCTCGGTCTTATTTAGTGGTTTTGGAGAAAAGACCTTGTAGACTCCAGCTTCCTGAGGCTGCTTTCGGCGGAAACCGGAGCTAATGTTGACCGGACAGATGCTAGCGGCACTGTTGAAGAACAGCCCAGGGGTGTCTGTGGTGAGGATGCTGGAAAACGGGAAAAGCTTTGGGTCAGGGAAGCCAAAGTAGCTACAGTTCAGGTAGCCATGGATGATAGAGGCCACGGTTTGGTGGTAGGTGCCCGCTATTTCGGGAATTTGAGGTTCAAATCCCTGGAACGAAATCCCAGAGTTGACATTTTGTTGGAGAGGTGTTGCTATCACCACAATGTCGTAGAGCTCATGTTTCTCTTGGTCCTGCGAACTGTAGGTGAGCTCATACTGGTGTTCATCCCCTGAGGAGCAAACCATTAAATCATTACAGAAATCACAGTCAAATGTAAATTTATCTGCAAGCACTCTGGTATTATAGCCCTATTCAACTTGAATGCTTTTTATCTTTCAACATTCAAGTCAGAGCAGAGATGCAAGAGCCTGATGTGCACCTCCCAAAAACTCTGCTTACGCCGAGCGTAAGCTCTGTGATTGATCCATTTGGTAGCAGAGAGTTACACATATCTGAACATGTGCACCATTAGCAAAACAAACACCAACATGAGACCGGCTGATTGGACACAAGGTAGGGTAAGCGACTGAACCTGAGCCAGTTGAGGTTGAATGGCACAACTGGCAAACCAATTAAACTCTTTTTAGCAAACCAGCACGACAGCAGTCTAAGCGTTACCATATGAGACCAGTGCCATCATGGTATCCAGGGTTGTGCAAGTTACTTCCAAACTGCAATACGCTACAGATTACTTGTTACTGTTATTTAAAACCAGTCCCTTACCTTACAATATTCCGACAGAATTGTAATATGTTACACTACTCGTATATTACTTCTGAGTTACTTTCACCAAAACAACAACAGGATTTGAACTGAACCCTTAGAACCCCTTTACTACTTTTTAATTTGCTATAGCAATCAACAAATCAACAGTTTTTTTTATGTTTTATAACAAAAATCAAAGTATTGAGAAAATTTTAATTCTTATATCCCCCGAAAAGCAAAGATAAGGTCAAAACAATCTGAGAATTGTATAAAAAACAGACAAACCTCTTCTAAATGGTATACCTTGTTCCAAGCACTTTGTGTCCTATTGTAAGTTTATTGTGAAAATCACAAGTCATCTCACAGGTCTTGTACTTCCAGGGGTTATCCATTCTTTTCACTACTAGATGGCATTGATGGCCCCGATTTGGGGTCTGTCAATTGAAACTGAAAACAACTGTGTGTTTTAACTTGTATTACCGAAAAAAAAAAGCTTTTTGAAATCTACTCATTATATTTGCAATCAAAATTAAACAATAGGCAGGTCATTCCTACTTAATTCAAAACAGCCGGTAAACACACTGGTGCATGAAGAGATTTTTAAGATTTAAAGCAAGTGTTCCATGCTTGGTGATGAAAAAGGTGACAAACCTGTTGAGCGCAGGGTAATGGCTGTAACTGGGCTCGGGATGAGATTTGCTTGTGCTAGTTTAAGCAGACCAGAGCAAACCAGTTTGTTTCCTCCCTCCACAGCCCAGAGATTAGCCTGAGCCCCGGCCAGAGACACAGCCCCTGTCACACATTAAAACATGATTTAGAACACACCAACAATTCACCCCAAAAGTTCATGTAACATGAATAATGTTTGGTACATGGACCATTTTTGTAAAATTTTAGGTAAAATCCCATTAAAATTACTATGTTAATAAATGCATTAACTGTGTTGTGAAGCATTCCGAAAAACAGATCTGATATTGCACTCAGAAACTATTTTTCATTGGCACCTCTCGTTCGTTTCAATGTGTGGTTTCCCGTTGGCGCCCATGGTTTACAATCGAGGAGATTTTATTTGTTCACCATCAAACTCTTGCAGCCTCATCTAAAGGTCTCTACAATGTACAGTCAGTTGAATTTCGATGTTTCAAAATGAAGCAGGAAGGAAAGCCACATGGAATATGACATTATCTGCTGTTTCTGGCATTTTACTGCTATTTCAAACTGTGTTTGACTTACTAAAAGGACCTACAAAAAAAAAATACTAAAACCAACAGTTTTTTAATTAAGTCGCGGTTGAATACGTCTTCTAAATAACGATTGGTTTTAGTGCAACAAACTGGTTCCCAAAGAGCAAAGGTTCTAACAGCTTTAATTATATCTAATTTGGTTCATCACGGATATTGAAATTAAATCTATTAATGCTACCGTATAACCAAAGTTGTGTACAAACCCACAAATGCAGGGATGCTGATGTTCTGACCATAGTTGACCCTTATGATAGGGGCAATGACCTCCTCGATGAAACGCTGGGAGACACCAAGCTCTAAGAGAGACTCCGAGAGAGAACGACGGGTCATGTTGAGAAATCCTGAACCACCCAGAGAATCCAGCAGCTCCTCTACTGAACTGAAGGCGTAGCCATGAGCCTGGTACTTATAGATCCTGATAGAGAGAGAGAGCGAGAGAGCGAGAGAGTTTAATATTTACAAATGCATCAAGGCACTTAATGTTAATCTGTTCCGCATTAAAAATGGCACATATGCACATTTATCAGTAGGTGATCAGTTGGTATAATTGGGTAATACATTGTGAATGGGTGCACACTGATACTTAGAAAAACAAGCAATGGGAGAAGCAGAATCAGAGGGCATAATATCATGAGGGAAGACAAGCATAAACAAACTGATGCGAGTGCTTGGAAAACAGGGGACACAAGCGAGAGAGACGGAAGAGAGGACAACGAGAAGCAGAGATCCCGGACACACGTTACGGCGACACTGGCACATGGCAGAGCTGCAACTTAACTCAAAGCACTGATGCCAAAGCAGCTCAGCAGAGAACAGACTTTTGCTCTTCTCTGTTTGCGGAGCACAATCACACTCAATCGCTCCATTCTTTCTCCAGCGTGAATGGGTAAGCCATCGAAAACTCAAGATCAAGTTAATGTGAGGAGTAAATATGTTTACCAAGTCCTGTGTTCCCAGCCTTCACTGAAACTGAGATATACAGGATCTTCAAAAAATAGCATATTGTGATAGTTTTAAAAATCATGGAAAGAGTGCACAACTGAACATAATTTTTTGAAGGTTGACTCTTTTTTTTGTACTAAAAACACTTTTCTTTTATTTGTCAGATGAAATAAGCACATTTTTTGAGATTTTGGGTTTTAATGAGCTGTGTGCCAAAATCAATATTAAAACATTAAAAGGCTGTAACTACTTCAGTTGTGTGTGAATGAATTTTTTAGAAGATCCTGTATATCTGCTGATTTGGCTGAAAAGCTTAGTTGCTATGGAGGAGTCAGTGACATAATATTAAGTCATCTTACTCAAACCAACCCTTTTCTCTATGATTTTCTAAAGCTGAGTTAATTATTGTAAACAGTCGCTATGGAGGGGTTACAGACATAGCATAATGTTTACCATATCAATATGAGAAAAACCATCCCCAAAGCTGAGATAGAGGTAAGCTAATTTGGTTGCTATGGTAAACAGTCTGGTTGCTATGGAGGGTTGCAGACATAGCATAATGTTTACCATATCAATATGAGAAAAAACATCCCCAAAGCTGAGATAGAGATATGCTAATTTGGTTGCTATGGTAAACAGTATGGTTGCAATGGGAGACTCGGTGACAAAACAATGTTCCCACGGACCAAACTAGGGGGACAAATACAGGAGTGCTTGGCTGAAAGACCAACTCAGTTAGTCTGGTCAGGGGTGCTCAAGCAGAGAAGGCCCAGAGTGCCCTCGATATTAACCAGGACCTGGGAAGTCAAGCAATCACCCAGCAGCGGCATTCTGAACCAGCTGCAGTCTATGGATGGATTTATCTCAAAACTCATTCTGCTGGTCACAAGAGTAGGAAGACCCGTAGGTCTAAGCTGTTTATCACACAAATCTGAAAAATGCTCATATAAATAGTGAGGAAACATGAGCATCAAAGTGAAAAGGGTCAAAAGTGACTGGTCAAAATTGACTTCAAATATCATGAAACAAAACTGAATATTAAACTGCAACGAGTGACTGCAACTGCAGGAAAAATGTACCATAATTTTCGCTGTATAAGATAAGGCATATAAGACGCACCCAATTTTAAATGAGGAAGATCTAGAAAAAATAAAGATTCTGAACCAAATACTGTAGTAAAATATTTTATATCAACTGTGTAAAAGTTAACAGCAGTTTTAAGAACAATTATATGCCAAACATGAACAGTCAGTAAACAGTGAAAGTAACAAAAAAGGCTGTAATGTTTAATACCTGCTCCTTACGATCTGCACTATGGTTGGATCGACGAACAGAGATCAGTGCGCACCGCCAGGTGTACAAATATGGCCTGAGTGTGATGGGTTTTTCCTATATAATACTACCATCTAGTGGTCATTTAGAGAAATGTAATTTTAAGAGCACACGTCATACTTCAGTCCCGCCCTTCTTCCAGCGCTTGTCTAACTTTGAGAGGCTCTTCCAATGCGGATAACACGTGTGTAGGAAATGCGTTCAAACTGCTAACACCTTTACAATAAATATCTGCATTTGCTGTGTTCTCTTTCAAACGGTCTCCAGTGTTTATTATCAAATGAGAAGGTATATTTTTACCATAACAGGAGCTAGGCCGAAGCCGCGGCCTCTCTTACACCTCTCCTACGGCCGTGACCACCCTCCGCTCCGCAGCGCTCTGCATTCGCCGTATAAGACGCAACAACTTTTCCCCCTCTGTTTTGGGGAAGAAAAAGTGCGTCTTATACGGCGAAAAATACAGTACTCGCCGTCCCAGAAGAACCTCCTCTCCCTCAGCAACGTCTTCTCAATCATATGATTACACGCAACGTACATGGATATTTTTTGTATGATTTTGATTTGATTTTTTTTTTATTTGATTTTGTGTTTAATGACCTGCGGGGACCACGGGTTAAGAGATGACCCACGCATCACTCATCCCGGTGAAATCGTGCATGTTGCTTTGGTAAGTGTTAACACATTTATTGCGAAACCCACGCAAGCACAGGGAGAACATGCAAAACAGGAAGGTCACCATCGAGCCTCGGACTGACAACCTTCTAACTGGAAGGCCACAGCGCTACCCACTATGCCATGACAGCGTCTAGATGTCAAAATGTTGCTTTAATAAAAATGTTGATAGCTCTGTATTGAAGTTGCTCGTAATTAATCACTCAAATTTCCCTCACATCTACATTAGCTGTCAGCCAATAACTTTGAATATGTCATGAATATGCAAATCAGTAACCAATAAGTGAGTAACTAGGGAGTGGTTACAAAGCTTTCTGAATTACAATCTCAGCCCATTTCAGGAATTAGCCTGGGCTTTATTTTAATTAAAAATTGAGACTTTTTGAGTTTAAAAAAAATCACATTTCCCATACAATTCCAGCAATGTGAATAACATATTATTAAAAATGCCAAAACCCTTTTAACAGCTTTAACGTCGACCCGTTCTGCATCGACCTTCCAACCCCTTACCTCATGAACTTCTCCATGATCTCCTCCATCCACATCTGCAGGCGGATGAAGCTGATGCCATAGCGCCACCACAAGCGAAACAGATCCAGGAGGTACCAGTCCGTCTCCTCCAGGATTAGCTCCTCTCCTCTGAACACCGCAGTTTTCCCAGCCACATTCTTACGGTACTTCAGCCCTGAGGAGAGAAAGTGAGTTACAGTTAAACTCACAGAAGAGGTCGAGTACCGAGCAGGAAAGGTTTAAACTGTACAGTGCTGCAAGAGTTGCCTTTTCCTGGGTCAAAGCAAGTCAAACTTAAATAGAGAACAAGCCCTAAACACTCAGTTGTGTTGGTGGATTCTGCCGGACAAACTGCATCTACATTTATACCAGTACTGTTTAGGTTTAGTAATGCGATTCTTCTGGCCAAACTTGCACAAGGTTTCTGAAGGAATGTTGCTGGTTGTTCCAAACATCTTGGAGAACTAACCCCAGATCCTCTGTGGACCCAGCTTCCTCACATCCTTCCGATATAAGGACACTGTGGGGCCATGCATCACTTCCAGGAGCCTCCACCAGATTTCACGCACTATTGCCCTGCTCTCCAGACTGCATCTGCTAGAGCCAAATATTTCACATTGAGAGTCATTGGTCTAGAGAACCTGCTCCTTTGTTTTATGCATACTTAAGTCGCTTGGCTTTGTTATCTTGTCAAAGGCATAGTTCCACGGAGACCATTTCTAGGCCCCATTGGTTCTGCCAGTTCTGAACTGATGTCACAGATGGACAGCTTCCATTTTCGAAGGGCTATTAGGTCTAAGAGTCTAGCAT
This sequence comes from Danionella cerebrum, assembly GCA_007224835.1. Taxonomy (NCBI): domain Eukaryota; kingdom Metazoa; phylum Chordata; class Actinopteri; order Cypriniformes; family Danionidae; genus Danionella; species Danionella cerebrum. Next base: position 32,372 of record SRMA01025396.1, on the reverse strand, counting down.
ATGCTGCAATTTCCTTAGCCAACCACTGCATCTACAATCTTCAAAATGGTTTGTTTCTTTGTGCTTCTTCAGCACATGTTAAAACCCCAGTCTGCTTTGAAATCTTTGTTTGGGAGAGACCATGTTGGTCCAGTAGCTAGCTACCTTGTGTCTTGTTGCTGTGCTCAACCTCCTGCTCACCTCTGTAGCAGAGTTTGGCTGTTCTTCGCCCATTTTAAGCCTCCTACACAGCAGTTTCTGTTACGGTTCAAGACACAGTTTCAATCTACATCTTAGCTAAAATAAATGTAGCTTGTTTGAAGGCAGAAGAAACACCAAATATTACTTTAAGATTTTTCTTTTGTAAATTTACAAAAAACAATTATTGCTTTTTTATTTTTGAAACCTTTGTTACAACATTTGCCTAAAAACTTTGCACAGCACAGTTTATGGATAAAATTAAAGACCTTACTACTTTTTTACACTGACCAAGACTGTCGTTAATCTGAAATTAAAGCTTTTCTTTCTGCCGACAGTTTTATCGTCCACAACACACAAGTGGAAGGTTCTGGATTTTTTTAAGGATTTCAATTACATTTTTGAACATATTCATGTATTTGTTCCATAAAAATATATATTTTTTTCGTAATCGTACTGTAAAAAATTACTGTATTTGTGACTGGTAAGGCAGCCATCTTTGTTAAACAACCAAGTGTTCCGGCTCGTGCGGTGCATGCTGGGAAATCTGTCTCACACTTGATCTGAAGTGTGTCAGAAAATTAAGACCTGTGAAAAAGTATTTAAGACCTAGAACAGTCAATGTAACACTTTTTAGGCCTAAAATTAGATTTTTAATACCCCATGGAAGACAATTACATATACTTCATAAACACATCTGATATACACATGACATTTTAGATTCATCAATGTGAAAACCCTACTTTTGTGATCTCCAAGCTGCTTAAAACAGTTATTCGTGATGTGGAAGATCATGAGAAATGTGTGCAGTCTGGCACATGTTAGCACTATAACGCAGACAAATACATTTTAATTATTGAAAAACTGTAGAAGTAAACAAGGATATTTTAAGCTACCCAACACTTCACTGAGGTTTGCAAGTAGAGCCCTAAACAAAACGCACCCAGCTGCTGAACAAAGTCTTGCATGTGCAGGTTGAGTGAATGGATGATGGATCCTCCAGATTCGTAGTCTTGGTTATTCACAGTGACCATAGCCAGGCGCCCACCGACCGACCCTTTCTCAAACACATCGATTTTCACTTCAGGCCCGAAATGTTGCCTGAGAAAATGTGCAGTAGCAGTTCCTCCGATTCCAGCTCCGACAACAGCTGCAAACACAACAGTGAAAAGAAGTTACTCTATCAAAGCACATGAAGCTCACGTGTGCCATTATTGCAAAAATAAAGTAAAAAAAAAAATAGTTGAATTTCACATTTGAGAGGACATAACTGTGTGCAATGTGTTTCTTGTGCTGAGCGATTATAAAATGCAACTCTCCTGCCTCATGCCTGGGGACACTGGTGATCTCAGAGATTACAAGCAAGGTACAGTAAAAAGCTAAGTTACAACTGAAGAATGAGATAATTATTCAAGGAAGACGCTGGAGTTAGAAACATTTTAAACTGAAAAAAGAAAAGCAACACTTCTACAAACACAAATACAAACACTTCTATCGCTCCCTTTCTTCAGACAGAGCGACACAAGGACTTCCTTAATATGCAAAGACAAGTCAATAATGACATATTTGTATGCTACAGTTTGTCTATGGAAAAAATGTTGAAATTAATTTGTAAATAAAACACAAACAATTGCTTATCAAATGGTGAATAAGTTACAACTATAATTTGTGTTTATGTAGTTGAGAATATTCCTATAGAGGGCTCTCAAGGTTCAGGCAGGTCAAAACAGAAGCAGTTCAGGAGTCAGAGATTAGCTATATAGGAAGTGTATTCAGTGGCGCATTCAGTTAAACTGTGAATAACTCTGACAACTGAAGAATCGTCTCCTGAAATCTATCTGACTGATGACGTCGGTGCCTCACAAGTCACTGCTCACAACACCTAAAATGTTTGTTGAGGTATTACCACATAAACATTGCTCTCTGTATGCACAAGACTAACCTGAACCAATAAATTCAGTTTCCACTTTGAACGTTTTAGTGAAATTTGCTGTTGGAGCAGGCATTTGAAATGAGCTAATGCCAACAGTTTTAGTTTAAACCAGGTGAGTCTGCTGGCTAAGGCCACCGTGCTTCCATGACCCCCTGAGGATAGCGTGATACACCCCACTCACATAAAGGCCCCACACTGATCCAAATGTTCGTGAGACAACGCGTCTCGTTCGAAAACCATGCGCACCATTGGGACCTCACACATCTGAGTGTCGCACCACCTTATCGAATTGGTTTTTTGTATGTCCAATGAATGCTGGCTTTTTAGATGGCACAAGTAGGAAGTAAAAGGGCAATTTTCTCTCTCTGGAAGTTACTTATTCCAAGTCATAGTAATACATTGTGCAAGAAGGGAAACAGAAACACTGACTAATTTAAGCATTTTTATGGGAATTAACAAGAGGTTAGACTGTTCGTCAGCTAAAACCACACACATTGGTTTCTGCAGAAGTTTGGTTCCTGCTTCTCTGTTTGTTAGATTGATAAGCAGAAGCCAGAGGTCGGTGGACGCTAAGGGAGACAGTAACAGAGCAGAAGGTGGAGAAGAACTGGGTCACAGATACAGAAACAGCCATTCAGAAACGTACAAACTAAACTCAAGATTTCCAAGAAAGTGCTTTAAAGAATCCCTTGGATTCACTACAATATGAACGGAATCCTGCGCTTTCATGAGTCAGTTGTCTCCCCCAAAATCTGAAATCAGAGTTTCTTTCCTGCATTCAGGAATACGTTTGTTTGCACTAAACGTTTTGTCCCTCCAAGAGTCAACACAAATGCTGAGAGATTGAAAAAGAAAAAGGTGTCCATGAAAATGCAGCGGTAGTCTCGTGGCTGCAGGGAGTAAAATGATTAGTCAGGTCGGAGTATATTTTAACTTTCTTTTCATCTGCATATTTCATTTAATTACACATAAGTTCACCAGGACTTTGTTTTTCAAATACATTGAAAAATTACATTTCTTTTACAGTGTTGTTAGTGGCCTGTTGGCTAATGATTAATTCAAATCAATTTATTGTGGCACTGTGGCCTTTCAGTGAGAAGGTCACTGGTTCGAGCCTCGCTGGTGCCTTTCCTGAGAGGATTTTGCATGCTCTCTCTGTAAATATATTCAATGCTAAATTATATAAATATACCGGAAGGGAGATCTAAAATAAATTCTTAATTTGCAAGAAAATGTATCAAGCCAAGACTTCGGGTTGGAAGTTTGCATTGTATTGCTATTTTACCACATGTAAGGTGGCATGGGTGAAATAAAATTAAATGAGATCTCATTTGTAATAGCTCAGCAGAGCTCGTGTGATGGGACCAGTTGATCACTGGACCAGAGCTGAGCATCACTTACCTATTTTCGAAGGCGGGGAACCATCGCGTTTGGTAGAATCTGAATCCGCCCACACGTGTAGCATAGAAACAAGAAGTGCCAAACACCGAAACATCTCCATCATTATATCACATCAATCTACATCACATGTGGATTCATGTCCTTATTCTGTAACCAAATGCAAGTAATAAAGCGACATTATTTTCACGAAAGTGAAAATCGAGGTAAGCTGTCTGATTTACTAGCTTTTACTAGCTTTAAGGATGCTGCAACAATAATAATTGATCTTCTTCTTTCTCGGTTGGCAAAGTTTTTAAAATCCCTACAGCGCCACACGCCGGGCTGGAGGATGAATCACGCGAAATATAAAAGTGTGTTTTAAGAATTTTAGGATGGAGTTTTCCCCTAAAATGCTCTTATTATCAGTTTAACCATTGAGCATCGTTCAAATCCACTACTCTTTCGTGTTGTTTGTTGCTGTTAACAGCCACTAAAATAAACTGCTGTAAAAATCTATCAGTTCAACCTTTTTTCTTGTTTTGCACAAATTTCTTTGTCTACCACTAAAATAAACTGCTGTAAAAATCTATCAGTTCAACCTTTTTTCTTGTTTTGCACAAATCTTTGTCTACCACTAAAATAAACTGCTGTAAAAATCTATCAGTTCAACCTTTTTTCTTGTTTTGCACAAATCTCTTTGTCTACCTCAGCTTTAATTAAAATGCTACATTTTTTTAAAAAATCAGTGACATCATGTAAGATCTAGGCCAGGGGTCGCCAACCTTTTTGAAGCTGAGAGCTACTTCAAGGGCACTGAGTAATGAAAGGGCTACCACTTTGATAACACACTTCTGAAATCACCTTTAATTTTATATTTATGATATTCTACCTGAGGACTCTGATTGTTAATGATTAATAATTTATCAATAAAGATTCAGAATCATTCAACAAGGTAGGAAACAGATAAACTTAAACATGCAATATTTTATTTCTTATTTACCTTTCCAATTGTTTAATTTTCAAATGATAACTTCCACAACATTTTGCAGGAAATCACATCTAATTTTTCAAGATGCTTTCAGTTTGTATCAAATAATGAACTCTGCACCATGTTTGTACAAATAATCAATAATCTAAGATTTCACAAAAATCAATTAATTTTAGAACAAATCTTAACACATTTGTACTAATCACTATACATTTGCAGCCATTAAAACAAATCATGTCTGTTAAACTTAGTAACACATCTGTAACATCTGTTTATAATTCATTTATATCATTCTATCTTTGCATGGCACTGACATTTGACTGGCATCTGTCATTTGTTTCTTTGCATGTTAGTGGGAAGCCTGGCATTGCATGCTCTTCACCAGTGTACTGTAATCTGGGATGTAAGTTGATACTGCAACTCTTCAGTTGCTTATTGAGAGTTTTTCACCAGCGTTGTAAAAAAGACTGCTGTTTGGCCAAAGCTGCCTTTAACTCGCAAGTTTTTTCTTTTCGTAAAGCGCTGCCGGGTGCGTTGTTAGCATCGTAGCTTTTGTGACAAGTGCTGAAGTGTCTCTCAACGTTATGTCGCTTTGCCGTCACCACAGTCGCACCGCAAATGAGACACACACACACACACTTTTCTTTCACATTAGTAAAAAAGAATTCTTCCTCCTATTCACTATTAATATAATACGTTTGCTTCCTTTTTTCCGCAATTTTTATGTGGGTAGAAACCGCTTTCGTATCCTCGTCTTTGCAACGCTCAAGACCAAGGCTAAGTTTGTCATGCGCACTAGACTGACCTCTGCCTTATTCTCCTATTAGCGAACTCTGCTACTTTATGATTTTTTAAAAGGTTTTTATATTTTTTAATACGTTTGTTTTTAATTTACATCACTGTAAATGCAATTCAAAAAGAATGGCAACACAATTTAATCAAAATTCAGACAGTGATTAGTTCTATTTTTAGAACTGGCTTGCGGGCGACTGATATGGTCACTGCGGGCGACGCGATGCCCGCGGGCACCAGGTTGGCGACCCCAGATCTAGGCAATTAAAGGGTCAATAATTCTGAATTATTAACATTTGGCAGATAAAGCGTTTGTGCAAAACATAAACACCACGAAAATCCAGAGTGCATTTTTGAACACTGGAACTGGCTGTTAAAACACCTTGAAGACCCCCTCTTTTGTTGGTCTGAAGCTGGATTCTGTGAGTGTGCCGCCATGTTTCTCAAACCCTGTCCATGCTGACCACAGTATTTTCATTCCTTTTCAGTGGCTCATTGGGCAATGGCATTAGAATAGTGGCCCTGGTGGTTCAGCTCGGCTCCACCATATGAGACTACTTCCGTATTGGCTCAAGCTCTGAGTGCAGAGTTCGGTATGGTGTGACTTCTCATCCTGAGGGTTTGGATGGACCCTGCTTTCCTCCATCCTGGAGTTGTGGTAATGACAATGTGGCAAGTTGATGTTGTGCTTAAAATCTTTGTCTGTCATTCAGCATTGTTTCCCTGCCTCATTGTTGAATCTCTGTTGTGCTCTTGGGATTATTTTGAAATGACACTCCCACAGTGAACTCCTAAAGTCTTTGAGATAGCTTTGTCCTCCTTGCAGTTCCATGTAAATCAACTGTTCCTGTGTGCAGATCCTCTGAAATCTGTTTATGGTGAAGCATGGTTCACAGATATGCAGATGATCCTCAGGAATATCTGCTTATCTATCCACAGAGCCAGAGCTCAACCAGCTCATTGGACACATGAAGCTCATGGGCGAAGAACGGATTGAAACTGGGAATCCCTGAAGCCTCACATCCAAAAGTAATTTGTTAAAAAACATTTAACGTTTTTTTATTTAACATCTCTGCCTCCCAGAGAACACTAGTCCCAGTTGTGGGCACAAAAGAAATCTGTAACCTGAATCATGTACTTTAGTTTCAACATTAAAAGGGGTCATTTTCCAGTTTTTATCATTTTGTTTTAAAAGCAAAGTTCAGAACCAATGTCACAGCTGAGAACTGAGAACCACAGAGTGGTTTCATGAACACATTATAAAACCTCCCAGAATTTTTTCAAATGTGACCTGTGAAATTATCCTGCTGAAATTCACTGGTTAAGTGACTATAAAAGCCTCAAAATAACATTATTTTGTGGAAATCCACACACTATTACACTCCACCACCAGCCTGAACCGTTAATACAAGGCAGAATGGATCCATGCTTCATGTTTTTAACGGCAAATTGTGACTAGCATCCGAATGTTGCAGCAGAAATCGAGACTCATCAGACCAGGCAACATTTCTCCAATCTTTTATGCTCCTCAGTTTCCTGTTCTTAGCTGCAGGAGTTGCACCTGCTGTGGTCTTCTGCTGCTGTAGTCGATCGGCCTCAAGGTTCGACATGTTGTGCATTCAGAGATGCTCTTCTGCAGATTGTAACGAGTCGTTTTTTGAGTCACTGTTGCCTTTCTATCGGCTCGAACCAGTCTGGCCATTATCCTCTGATCTCTGGCACCAACAGTGCATTTGCACTCACAGAACTGCCACTCACTGGAGATTTTCTATTTTATTTTTAAGACCATTCTCTGTAAACCCTGGAGATAATTTTAGAATTGGCAGTTTTTTGTGTCTTTTAAAGTGAGGGGTCTTATGGAGTAATGTTAATAAAAAAATCTGCTTTATTCCAGAGTCATTCAACATCTGAAGATCTTTAATGGTGCAATCACAGTGGGGTGATGACTGGTGAGGTTCATGTGGCACCAAAATTCTGGTGACGGGTGTATTTAAAAAAAAATACAATTTTCATGACAGGTAATTATCTGTAATTATCAATAACAGAACAATTGTTAAAATTCATGGTGAAAACACCACCAAAAATACATTTTTGAAACCATGTTTTGTCACGTTATTTCAATAAAAACCCAAGAGCATTATTGAGACCTGCTAGTTCTATCAGGAAGCCATAATAATGTAAGAGAAAACTAAATTTCTGCACATAAAAGGTCCTCGTTTTGGAAACCATATTCTGAGAAACTCATACTGTGACAATTGCTTTAATTATTTGCTTACAATTTTTGGGAAAAATGATTCTGATGTTGTCTAAAGAAACAGAAAATGTGCTCTATTAACTTAAAATGTGTAACATGGCATTTTATACAAATTGAGGATAAAATGATAAAACTATCCAAATCTCTATAAATCGAAAGATTCAGCGTCAGCTGCTTCTGCATTTTAAATTCAGTTCTTAACTTTAATGGTATTTCTGATGCTGATGTTCTGTGATAATATGAGATAAAGAACAAAATGTAAAAGCTGTCAAAAACAGCAGCTCTTCCCTCTCTGGGGAACTCATCAAAGGTTGCAAATGGTTTGCACCTTTTTTACATCAGGTTTTTATGAAGAGAACTGAACAGGAAAGAACCCTAAGCCCCAGCCGTGTTAAAGGTCATCTCTTTAATCCCTAAACCTAATAAAGATAATGTAAATGTTGAAAACTGGAGACCTGCCAGACTACCTAATCACTTTATACATTTCTTCCATTAATCTTTGTTTTAAGACTTAAGGCATGTCTAGAATCTATTTGTAAAGAAATTCAATCTGGTTTCATGAAAGTGAAATGTATTACATTGTCCATATAGATGTTCTGGAGCAGCTTAATCCCGAGACCTAAAATAGAATTTTTAGCTGATCATCAATGAAAATATTCAAACTATTCTGGAGCATCTGGCCATTCTGGTGCTTAAATCGCCAAATGTGAACTAATGTCTATGAAAGCTTTAAGATAAAGTGGTGCATCAAGGCAAAACTATAGTTCAAAGTTCAGGGTCAAAACCCTTCTAGCCCAAACTGTGATCTCCTTAAATATAGATTGTGCTTTGCCTATGAAATGCAGAAATTAACCTGCTTGAAACTCACTTTGGCAGAAAGTCTACTAGTTCTAATCTTATGACAGCGATGCTTTGGATTTCTTGTACTTACTCAGAAAAGAGTGTTCTTGTCCTTGTCTTCCAGCAGCACTTTAATAATATCTTACACAACTGGATTTTGGCCTGGTAATATGCACAAAAACTCACACAGATGAGTTTGAGTGGCTAAAGGTCACCATCCTCACCTCGACCTGTTTGCTGGGAATCAATGTTTGTGCAGAAAAGGTTTCTGAGTTTCTGATAGACTCTCTTTTATACAAATGATGCACTGACATTTCTGAATTCTGAGCGATGGAGAAAAGTAAAAGAGCGTCAATGGATCTACAGGAAAAGGTAGATGACCTGAACAAAACAGCATATAAAAAGTTCTTGGAAACCAATGAACATGTCTGCCAGAAAAATTCTAAGAGATGCAAAGAAAAACTCACAAATAACTGCAGCTGAAATACAGGATTACCTGAAAAAATGTGTTGTGGCTATTTCAAGGAGAAACCTGAAAAAAATGAATTCATGCCCAGTTCCCAGAAGAAACCCAGTACTACATAATACCACAAAGTATGTGCTTATAATATGCCAAGAGCTCAGAGACAGACCTCCAGTGGTCTGTGAGCTGATGTACTACGCTGGTGAATGAATGATAGTACATGGGCATACTGCATTGCTTTTCATTCTCGCTACATATACACAGGCCTCCACAGAAAAGGGCTTGCGTCCAGAAGTGAGAGGGGCGTGGTCTACGGCGGGGGCTTCACCGGAAGTGAGTGTGGACGTGGTCTCCTTGTCATCTGGTGTCAGAAGATCGTGCCGTGGGGAGGAGGACAGCAACGTCGGCACAGAGAAGGGAGCTGCGGCGCACTGGTGGAAAAAAAGAGACCACGAACCGAGAAACGCATTCACGAACATCTCGCAGTTCACCAGCACCCGAATGAGCGTTTGTATGAACACGTCAATGACGTAAAACCGTTTACGCAACTGATTTAAAGGTTAGCAGCTGGCTAAAGCGAGGCAGGGCTGTGTCATTGAGAAGCAGGACACGTCAAGACGAGCACGGCAGAAAAGAGAGACTACCGCCGGATTAAAGGTACGCACTTTCTGATCCGAATTCTCCAGTTTATTCGAGCTTCTGCTTCGAGGTCAGAGCTGGAGAGGCTCGGTCTTCGTCGGAATCACGCCAAAGCGGAGAAATAAATGTGTTCATGTATGCGTCGTGCACGTATTTGTGACGAATCTGTGTTACAATTTAGATTTGATTGTTGATTACAGTGAGGGGTGAAGCGCGAGGACAGACGTCATCGCTTTCAGACCAAGCGTTCGTTGAAAAGGACGAGAGAACGTTATTATGACCAAAAGATAATTCTAATCACCACAGCGACATCGCTACTCAACCATTCCATCGACGCGAATTTGTTATTTTTGCGTCCGAAAACCGGTACTTTTCGGTAGGTGTGAGGTTCTTTAGGAGTTGTGTTGATTAAGCCGGTAGCTAGTTAGCCGCTAGCTGAAGAAACGTCACGAATCTATTCTTAGAGTCTGAGACACCTTTATAACGTGTGTTATTACCGACACAGTGTAATTATAGACACCACGAGCATGCTAAGAGAGCGTATATAGAGATAAATGTTGACTTATGGCGTGTAATGGCGTAGTGTCTCTCAGTAGCAGTGTTTCCAGTGATGAATAATGCTGAGCAGCTGCGTCACACGAGGGTTCACACGTATCCCTTCACTTTCAGGACACAGGAAGCCAGAAGGTCTGTCGAGCCGGGTCGAATCGGAGAATATAAATGGGGGATTACGGGTTCGGAGTCTTAGTCCAGAACAACACCTGCAACAAGTCTACATTCCCAGTACGAATCCATCCTCACTTGCAATCGGCTCACCACCATCACCACCACCAGCATCAACACCAGAATGCCTCCACCAGCCCCGCTGCATTCATAAATAGCTCCCCGGCCGTGAATGGCAGTAGCTCAAGTTCAACCTGGCTGTTCCCTGCAGCCGGAGCTCATGGCAACATGCAAGATGAAATGCTGGGCTCTGAAAAGCCCAAAGTGCAACAGCAAGAGCTAGAGGAGTCCCCAGACAAACAGCAGCAGATCTCACCGGGACACCAGGAAAGCGGCATCCTGCCCGAGCTGGATAAGGCTTGTGTCGATGAGAGTACGGTCGAACGTGGCTCATCTGATGGGAGCAACGGCAAGGAGAAGCTGCGTCTAGAGTCACCGGTGCTGACAGCTTTTGACTATCAGGAACCATCGATACTGGGGACAGCACCCCAGTCCAGTAGTACCTCCTCCCTGACCAGCTTCAACAACTGGTCGGCTGCTATTCCCACCACCCCCTCCACCATCATCAACGAGGACATGGGGTTCTTTAACCCAGCGGCTTCAGCCAACAACAGCCCTCTACTCTTCCAGAATTTCTCCCACCATGTCAGCCCAGGGTTTGGTGGTAACTTCTCTCCACAGATTGGTCCCATCTCCCAGCATCATCCACCTCACTCCCACTTCCAACACCCTCACAACCAACATCAGCAGCATCGGCGATCTCCAGCCAGTCCCCATCCCCCACCGTTTCCCCACCGCAGCGCCTTTGGCCAGCTGCAACATCTCTCCAACAACCTGAGCAAGCCCCCCTCACCATGGGGCAGCTATCAGAGCCCATCTCCCTCTCCTTCCTCAACATCCTGGAGTCCAGGTGGGGGCTATGGAGGATGGGGTGGATCCCAGGGTCGCGAGTTTCGTCGGGGCATCAACGGGGGCATGACGCCACTCAACTCCATCTCTCCATTGAAGAAGAACTTCCCCAACAACCACCTGGCACAGCAGAAGTACTCCAGTGCCAGACCTGGGTTCAATCAGAAATCCTGGATTGATGATCGGACGGAGAACATCTTTCCATTCCAGGTACGTGTGCTGTTTCCACACGAGATAGATTTTGATTGAATTAACCTCTTAAGCCCGAGAGTCCCCGGTACCGGGGACTTGCCCCCTTTTGCATTACATTTTTGCTCATAGCTCACAAACCCTGAGAGTAACCCACACATATTAAATACCGTTGTGCTCAGCAGAAACTTCTCTAAAAACGTATCTAATTCAATTTCATATCCGTTAACCACAGCTCTAACGCCATGCAAATAAACAACAACATAGTCGGAGAATAATTCATTACCAAGTTTTTGTTTATGTGCGATATGTATCCACAATATAAACGGAAACACCAAAACCATGGCATCAAATGAAAGCTAACAACCAGCAGAATCCAGCGATATGCAACTCATTTACATTGCATGAAGTATTTCAGAGCAGGGAGCGAAAGTTCCCCGAAAAAACGCCAGCAAAAACAAAGCAAGCATGTAAATCTTGTCTTACCTTTGCCGTTTTTTCAACAAAAGTTATTTCCCTAGCGATAAAAGTCAGTTTGTTGTTATGTCCGGTCGATAGCTTTGCAGAAACTCCATTTTGACTTTTTTCTGTAGCTCTGTAGCTCTGTGCTTGTAATAACATGACCAAATATGGAAACACTCCCCATGCTTAAAAGCAGTCCTCTCCACGTTCCGCATCCTGTGATTCGTCGGGGATCCTGTCAGTCTCAAATTGGTGGATATCATTGGATTCTACAGATTCAAAGCTTGTATAGAGCTCCCGGATTGGACAGATGGTCGGGGGCTAGGGACACGCTGAAGTTCGAATGTCAGAAGCACTGTGAATGGGACGTTACGCAAAGCGTGTAAATGGGCTTCCACCCCCCTTTTACAGTGTTTCTTTAGGAGTTTTTTTTGCTGAAATCATGTCCCGTAAGCATAAAAAGAAGACTATGAATTAGGGCTGGGCGATATGAAGCAAAAAAAATATCTCGATATATTTTGCTATATCTCGATATACGATATATCTCGATATCGACAGGATTTAACCCCCCCAAAAAACCTACTACAAAAACAAATATTACAAATTTCTAAGTCGTTTTTTTATTGAAGCTCAGAGGTAGGTGGTTCCAAAAAAAGTGCTTCTGCGAATTTTCATTCAGGAATCCTTGCATACATATTATTAAACAATAAAGAAATACATATTGCCTTTTCATTCAAAAATAAAACTAAAAAACAGGCAGTGCAAAGGGACAAAGTGCTTCTGTAACATTTAGGATATAAAAAAAATCCCTGATAACATAAATAATAATTTAACTGTAAAATAATACACATTGCCTTCTTTTCATTCAAAAATAAAACAACTCAACTCAAGCTCATCTTTGCAGGACCTCTGTTGTAATTAACCTTTTCCAATTCAGCAGCAAGCCGCGCTCTCTCTGTAGTGTACAGTCGCGTAAGTTCCTGTCTCGAAAAGTAATGCCGACTAGGTAAACTGTATCTGACTGGGATCAAGTGTTTTTAGCATACGTTTAAAGCCACGTTGTTCAACGACGCATATGGGTGCCATGTCCACCGCTATGTGAAATGCCACGGACTCTGTGATGCTACACCACCTTGCGCTCTGTCTTGAATTGTGGAGATTAGTTGAGCTTTGGTTGGTAGCAACTTTCACGGCATTCACGGCAGTAGACATCTGTCTGTTGTTCGTCTGACGACTTAAAACCAAAGTATTTCCATATAATGGAGCCAGCTGTTCTTTTTTTGCAACAAGTTCTATAACCTCCGGGCTGGTTGCGGGCGCCGCCATGTTCAATGAGAAGACAGACAAGGGGAGGGGAAACAAAAGCAAGGAGGCGCGGACGAGCACAGCACATAGAAGGGAAACAAGCAAATTGGCGAAAATTAAACATAGACATTATATCGATATATACGATATGCCAGAATTCATTGCGAGTTTAAAAAAATATTTTAAATATCGAGATATCGCCCACCCCTACCATGAATGTAGCGGAAGCTTTGGACAAGATTTTTTCCATATTTCAATTATTGTGCCAAACTGTGCCGAAATGGATTACGCCTGAACTTTGTTCAATCAAAACCTGTACAGAATATTAGTTTCTTGTAGTATGAACAGCAAACTTGCTACAGATGTCCTTGACATGTAGTTGTTACAATTGATTGTGTTTATTTGCTTCGTTACAAGTAAAATAAGGAGATATTAGAGGAAACATGTAGGTTTTATTTTTTTTGGCGGAATTCATTTTTTGGGCAGTTCAACATCATTTACTCTTACCCAGTGTTCTTGACTGTCAAATTAACAGACAGAAATTTGATCACCGTCTGCATCACCTGGTGATGGGGACAAAAATTTTTGCTCAAGTGCTGCTTTACGTGGTCCACCATCAGGCACATGTTTAGGTGGTCTGGGAAAGTAAAATAAAACTGAGAGAGGGAAACAGACCCCTCTCTTTTATCCTCTCTCTTCTCCCGTTCTCTCGCTTCTTTCAGAGTCCTCTCTCTGGCACTCCTCTCTCCCCACTCTCTCACCCGATTCTCTACCATCTCACTACTCTCTCACTCCCCTCTCCTCTTGCCCCACTCTCTCTCTCGCTCCTTCCCCTCCATCGTTGCCCTCTCCCTCTGGCTCCTCTCTCACTACTCTCCTCTCACCCCTTTCTCTCACTCTCGCCTTTCCACACTCCTTTCGTCCTTCTCTTGTCCCTCTATCTTTTCTCCTCTCTTCCCTCTCTTCTCTTTTACTTTCTCTCTTCACTGGCCTCTCTCTTTCTCGCCCCTATTTCACTCCTCTCTTGCCCCTCTCTCCTTTTTCACCCCTCTCACATCCTCTCTCTTGCCTGTCTTTCTTTTGCCCATCTATCTAGCCTCTCTCTCACTCATCTCTTGTTTCTCACCCTTCTCTCTCTTCTCTCACTCCTCTCTTGTCCCTCTCTCACTCCTCTGTCACCCATCTCTTCTCTCGTCTCTTGCCCCTCTCTCACCTCTCGTGCACTTGCTTTTATAAACATTTCTAAACTGGCCATCCGTTACACCTTCATTTATCTATTTTCGCTCTTTTTAGCAATAAGAACAGATGTGTAATAAATGTACCCAATTACTAAAACAAAGGGCTCTGTTCTCCCCAGTGTACTTTTATTTAACTTCTCTCTTTGAAAGTGTGAGAAGACTCAATCATTTTGTGTTTAAATATAAAGTTGGGAAGAATTTTGGATTACAGACAAAAACATGCCATCACTTATCACTGTCACAGACTCCACAGAGGCCTTTAAGAAAGGAGCGTAATCAGCCGAGGGTTAATGAGATGCCAGGGGTAGGGCTTGCATAAAAGCACAAGCATGCCTACAAATAAAAAAATTATGGCAGACGGCAAACTTAGAAAGTTCATTTGTAATTATCAAATGCTTGACAGGTCTAGTCTTTCCTCACGTCTGAGAAGGTATCCAACGAACTGTGCCCACAGTTGTGCAAGGGTCGGTAATGGAAATTATACATTTGGGAGTCGTGTCTGGTAGCAACAATATAACTACAGGATACTCAGGAGGAAAGGGTTGCTGTCTGAGACTATAGCTACAGGGAAAGTGGAATCGTATGCAGATTTATAGTTTTATGTTGCAGTGATTATCCCAGCAACCATTCTAGATATTAAATGATATCTCGCTATTTTACAATATTACAAACAAACATATGTGTTGAGATTTTCATGAACAAAACTACAGTGGTACCCCGAGATATGAAAGTAATCCGTTCCAGGGTGATGTTCGTATCTCAAATATTTCGTATCTCGAAGCAAGTTTTACATGTAAAATGCCTACTCCGTGCAACCGCTCTCAGAAACAACAGAATAAGTAGATGAAAAAAAGGAAAACCAGAGAAAAATCAAGTAATGCTTTTTCAATCCTTAAATCTACACATTGTTAATGTAATAAATTATAAAAAAACTGAATAAAACAGAAGCAAAATACGGAATATATACACAAATGTGAAACCTTACCTTGAGAGTGAAGCGATGTGTCGGAGGAGGTGGAAACATTACGGCACTATGTTTGAAAGTTAAATTGATGACACCCTAGCAACAAGCCATACAACAAACTCGTGCTTTGCTACATGATGCTACCGTTCTGTAAATTGAAAGTTAAATTGAAATTAAACAAGAATTACTGACACAAACATGGTTTCAAGCACAAGTGCAGACAGTTGGAGACGCTTCTGAGAGCACGTCACTGGGTTTCTCTAATTTGCGCTACAGAACAGCACTTCCCACGTATACACGTTATTTCTTTTATAGCACATATTTGGTAATCTATACATAATGTTTCTCTGTGTTGTTAAAGTGTTTTGAAGCGCATCAGACTGTTCTTGCACTGGGAGATAGGAGCGCCAGGAACCCGGAAGCGCAACGCCAGACAAACAAGCGGAAAATACTGTAGAACAGCTTGTAGTTGTTTGAATCTTGAATTTCCCGCGTGACCTTTCATATCGTGACCTTTCATTTCATTTGGCTCTGATTCATCATGGGGAAAGCAATGCATCACTTTGGTACCTTAGCACCATGGAAACAACACTTGTGACCCATTCTGAACTTAAACTACTGTGGTCTTGAAACTTGCCCGACCTGTTAAGAGTTAGGCGTCTGAATAATACTGAATATGCTGCCGTCTTCTCATATCTACTATAGAGGTCAGCCTCATGAATAATTAAAATACAGATGAGTCATAGACATCCTATAGGACAAAGACACATCACTTCCAGAAAATTTATCTTCAAACAGAAAGTCAGAAATCAAGAACAAATGATTTAGAACAAATTAAACAGTTTTACCCACAATTAAATGTAACAACATTACATTTGTCCTGAAAGTGTTCAACGCAACTACATCACTACAAATATCATATTGTTTATGCCCTGTGTATTGTGGCTCTTAAGAGCTGAAATGTTATAATATGACTAGACATTAGATTTACTACAGTTACATGCAGTTATGCAGTATGTCTGCCTGCTGTGCTCTCCTATTGACAGTCAGCTCAGTCGGTCACTGCTATTTTGCATTTAAGCTTGGCTTCTTTCTCATGTGCTCAGTTGTCCTGTTCTGCAGAAAGAGACGTGTAGGGTTGCTTTCATGTTCTAGATGTGCAGCGTTGAACATCGTTTGGAGCTTTTGCATATCTCTACTTTGCCTGTTGCACCTCTCCCATGGAACATTGTGACATGTGGCTTGAGCAAGCTCTGAAACAGCAAGAACTTTGCTCTGCTGGTTTCATTTTCTGGAGCCATCTGAATCATTTGGGATTGTTGTGTTTTTGTTTTGCTTTACAGCTAATGTCTCATAGTTTATTTATATAATTTTATTGTTGAACTTCAAGTTTTATTCCTGTTCTAAAGCTAGGAATATTGGTTGGGCTAATGGAGAATGTGCAAATGGTAAACAAGCTGAAAGAGTTAATCGAACTATTCAATTTAACTAAATAGTTATTTAAAAGGATTGATTAATGTTTTTTTTTCTATTTTTTTGTATTGATTAATATTTTTCATTAAATCAAAGCTTCAATAAAAAATAAACTGTTAGACGGATCACTCCGGATAATCATTAGTGCTTTAAAGTGAGCTCACCCGCTCATCACTGTTCGACACAAAATTACTTCTCTCTGATGTGAACGTGTGCACTCCGTGTGCTTCTTTAGCACTTTTGTCACGTGACCGCTATAGTGCCGGGATCCGAAAAGATTCGTTCTTTTAGCGAGTCCGGGTCCTTTCAGTCTTTTTTGAACCACAAGAATGATGCGCATGCGCCAATGAACGAATCCCTCTCCAACACGACTCGTTCCTACGGAGTCACATTAAAGATTTGTTCAAAAAGAACGAATCATTCTTGAACGACACATCACTACTAGACAAATACGCAACACCAAATCACATCACGCTCACATGCTTGCTGCTATTTTTATATATGGTAGAGGAGATCGGTCATTTATGGTTGCATAAATAGTTTGAGTTCGATGCCATGACATGTTTTCATGATAAAATAGTGCTCATTGTGTTAAAAACAAGGTTTAATATTCAGCGTTTGCCCACTAATGACACTCAGTGGCAAAAATTAAAAATATTTCGGTTGCACAAGCCTTGCACACTGGATATTTTAATTTGTTGCATACAATTAGCAAAAATATGCAAACAAATTGCAAAAGAAAAGGGCGTCTTCAAGCAGTGATGATGAAGTTCTGATAATCTCTCTTTTGCAAAAAAAGAGAAAAAAATACTGGGTTCATCTGATCCTGAGAATGCTCAGTGTGAAAGGAGAAGTATACTTGGTGAGTATCCTCGTTATCAAAAAGCTACATAAATATCCTGAAAAATGCAACGTTTACTTCAGGATGTCAGTCCTTCAGCGTGATGCATGATGTATTCAGCTAGATGCATACAAATGTAATTTTATTTACAAATTTCAATTTTAGTTTTGATCGTATGATCATCGTATGTCTGACTTCAAAGAGATATATTAAAACGTATTAAAAATACCATTAGACACATTCTAAAAACTAAACCCAAATGGTCTACTTGCTCTTCTACTTCTGCACCTTTCAAAGGTTTTCCAATGGCTATACTCTACACACGTTGTCTCTAGGATCTTACCAATATTAACATCACGGATGTGCATCGTATGTGCCAAAAAAACAGGCAAAGCGTCCCCCAGCAGCTGGAAAAGGGATTTAAATTATACAGAGCCTCATAAATACACAGTTCAATCCAAAATCTGTGCTCCTCCTCTTCCTTTTTTTCTATTTCAGTACATGCTGGATCTATGATGAAGGCTTAGGAATGCTACAGTAATTATTATCTATCATTACATCCATCATTACTAGGGATTTCACAATACTCGTTTTATACCAAACTGTTTGGTACACTCCTCCTGGTTCAATACACGCTTGTGAACCACGGTTTAATAATACATAACTCCTGTAAGATTAAGGGAGCAAAAAAGATAAGAATGAACTTTACCGTGTCTCAGGAACTTTCCACTTTAAAAGGCTTTCAGCACCACGATAGTAACGATTATTACCACTTTTGCGTGGTGTATATCTATCATCACTTTATGGGTAAAATGAAGTCCCTTCAAACATGAAAATTCTATGTCAGAGGTGCATAGAGGGGTGACAGCAGCCACTGCTTACTGCAAAACACACGGGCTAATCATTCGGTTAATCAATTTATTACCTGTGTAATACAGGTGTTGTTCATTAAAATAAACTGCTGCTGTTTTGCGGCGTGGTGTTAGTGGATAGCGCGCAGGACACATATGCCCATCCCTTTCCCATCCCACAACATTCGTTCTTCGCCTCATTTCCTGTCACTCTCCACTGTCCTCTCTTTTCAAAAAAGGAAAAATCAATAACGGCTTCGGCCGCAAAAATAATCTTAAACAAAAAAGTATTAAACAGCTTCTCACAGTGAACCTCCACCCTCCCAAACAAGTATTATACCGCGGGTCAGAATGGACAGCCTTTGGAGGTGCCTGTTCAATTTGATATTAGGTGGGAACTATTCATAATGAAGGCCATTTGGATTATCAGTTAAAATTGAAAATTGATTCATCCCCTGGTGTTGTAAGTAAAGTAAGGAAAATTAGTCGTCAGTTTTCATTATCTGTTTTGGCTTGATGCCATGGGGCAGATTCAACGCAATGGAGCAAAGAGCTCATTATCTTCTGGGGGATCTTGTTGTCTTCTGTGTTTTTCAAAATCAACAAACTGAGGGTATTTGATGGTGGCCCGAACCTGTGGGTTCCAGGGCTGAGAACAGGCCGCTGTTATTCACAGCTACTTACTCCAGCTGGATGAGTACGTGACACGATTGCCTGCTCTGCATAATTCGGCTGGAAGTTTCCACTGGCTTTGTGTACTCGCAGCCAAGAATGATGTTTGTTGTGAAAGCAAAGGCTGTCTCCTCTATGTGGGGGGGTTGTACTGATGGCGGGAGGTTGTACTCGTATGAACACATGGCCAGCCCACACAGCTTACCAACATGTGTAATTAAGTCATTGCTCTGAGAGAAAATGAGAGTTGAGGCGTACACACATCATGACCACGAGGAACAGCCAAGAGCAGGTGATTTGAAGACGCCAAAGAAAGTGGCTTGATTAGTGATGAATGGGAGATCTTTTTAATTTTGCCAGGCTTCTATCATACTTCTGTCTTTGGCAACGAGTGTTCCTTTGCTTTGGTTATTAGAGAGACCATGGACTTTGACCAACTTAAGCCAGGTTCAGACTGCACAATTGTCAAAGGATGTCACAGGTCCCTATAGACTACAGGACTGTCTGGAGCAGCATCCAGTCATAGTTGAACTCACACTGCACTACAGATCATTGACAGAGGGTTTCACACTGCATTTCTTTAGACAGAATCACAAAGAACTTCTCAATCTGTGTTCTCAAACTGCAGGGCTAAAGTCATACGGTTGGAAACTGGCTTTAGTTGAGTTCTGTATCATTTGATCGAGTTTGACTGCACAGGAAGGAAGTCCAGAGCATTGCAGTAGTTGAGTTGAATGCTCCTCTGTTAGGAGGTGTCAGATCTTTCTGATATCAAACAAAGCAGATCTTCATGATCGAGTTGGGTTAACAATGTGCTCTTTTAATGTTAGTTGCTCATCGAAGATCACTCCAAGGAAGATTGAGGGGGAGATTGTCAAGGACTCAACATAGTTGTATGGTGAAATTATGCTGAACACTGGGGTTAGCAGGGATGGTGTCATGTAGGGCTGAACGATAATCTGTTTTGACATCAATATCGTGATGCGCGCATGCGCGATAGTCACATCGCCGGAACATACGATGTGAAGGGTAGAAGCCCATGGTGTTTAACAGAAAGGTAGCATCATGAAGCAAAGCACGAGTTTGTTGTATGGCTTGTTGCTGGGGTGTCATGTACGTTCCGCGTGCCTCCACAGTGATTTTGTGCTGTGTTCGTTGAGCAGGCGGTATAGAAACCATTCACTTCTAAAAATGCGCGATGATGAGGTGCGAATTTGCCAGTGTGACACCTCATAGAGGATGACATTTGTCAGTATTTCCCGCGGGTCTCGTGATTCCCGTGGGATTCCTGTGGGATGGGATAAACTTTTGCTATTAATCTCGTGATCGGAATGGGACGGGAATAAAAATCAACGGGAGCGTGCAGGAGCGGGAACACCATTAATAGATTATAATTTTCTGTGTTACACGGAATAACACAGAAGTCCAAAGAGCACGTTTTGTCCGGGTCGGCAACAGAAGTGAACCCTTTAAAACTGAAGCTGTGGCCGGCAACAAACAGAGAGAAACAGACCTTTCTCCAGGAGATGAGGAGACAACTGACAGATGAGTGATTGATTTCCTGTAATCGCTTTAGCAACAGTTTAGCTGAGATTTCACTGTAAATATAATATTTATACTGTATATAATAATATAACCATTGTCTTAGTAGTAGTAATAGATTTATTAGTGTTTGATTTAACTGTTTTACCGTGTTCTGTCTGTGATTGTTCTTCCGCATTCGTGCACATGTGTCTTTTTTTCCTTATTTCCTCTCAATTCTTCCGCCGTTTTTGGCACACTAAAGTGTTCGATTTCAGTGCCAAAACACTTGTAAATAGTGAAAAAAGATGTTTATACCATCATCGAGAGCAGCTGTGAGTTTTGTGAATTTATCAATCACAGTCATATGTAATAAAAGTTTTTATACACAGGGTTTATTCCAAACAATAATGTTTTTCAGTATATTGTGTCATTTTTGTTATTATATAAATTGATTTCATATAATATTGTTTTTAAAACTGCTCATGCTCTTGATTCCATCAACATATTGCTTCATTAATTTATTTTTATCTTTTGCTAATTTTTGTATAGAAACACAAGGGTTTCTTTTGAACAAATCTAATATGATGTAATATATTTATTAGGGGTGTAACGGTTCACGGTATGTATTGAACCGTTTCGGTACGGCCTGTTCGGTTCGGGCCACTTGCGTACCGTTTCGGTTTTCGGTATTTTTATTAAATGATATAAGTGTATTATCAGCGCGATATTAAGCGCAGCGGAACAATGTTCCTAGGCGAGTTTCCGCACGGACGCTATTGACTGACGAGCACGAGCGCGAGAATCATATCAAAAGCGAAAGAGAAGCCAGAGCTTGAAGACCCTCTCACCTCACTGCGGTCTCGTGTTTGAGAACACTTTCGCTTCTCTGTTAAAAGACATAACGGGGATAGACGAGTGGATAAATTTAAAGTTGTATGCCGACATTGTTCCACGGAGATAGTTTCCGCACGGACGCTATTGAGTCACGAGCGCGAGAAGGAAAATTACATGGCAAAAGCGAAAGGGAAGCCAGAGCTTGAAGACCCTCTCACCTCACTACGGTCTCGTGTTTGAGAACACTTTGGCTTCTCTGTTAAAATACATAACGGGGATAGACGAGTGGATAAATTTAAAGTTGTATGCCGACATTGTTCCACGGAGATCGGGCAGGCAACACATCTAACATTTTCTACTGCTGGAGATATTGTCACTGCAACCAGATCTATGCTCTCTTCAGAAAATGTGGATAGGTAATCTATCCTAACTAGTTGCAGTATTTCATTTTTTATTTAAAAAAAAAAGTGTTTTTCTTAATAAAGAGTGCAATTTATTTAAAATATCACCCAAATGTGTCACTTTTATTTATTTTATGCAAGAATTCTATTGTGTATTGGCAGCTTTTCAAAATAAAGAATATGTAAGTTCTTATTGTTTTGTACCGAACCGAATGAACCGAACCGAACTCTCCAAGACACTGTACCGAACCGAATACGATTTTAGCGTACCGTTACACCCCTAATATATATTTATATATTAATGGATAGATGGCTCTCAATATCGCAATATATATCGTTTGGAAAAAAAATATCGCAATGTAATTTTTTTCCAATATTGTTCAGCCCTAGTGTCATGGGACATCAATAATGAACGAAAGTATTTCAAATGAATGAAATGTTGTTTTTGTAATTCTAAAATTCCTAAAGTCTATCATCAAAGTGGTACGTGATCATCACCTCCCAGAACTGCCTCGACTGGTTGCATTCCCAAAGAGTAGTCTCCCGCCTCCAAAAGCAAGATGACATAACTGCCCATGAAAGCCCATTTATCTGAATATCTTGGTTCACATTGGCCTGCAGAAAGCCTGGCTGAAGGGTTGCAAAGAAATGCAAATCCTCAGTAGAAGCATGGCTGTAACTAACATATTTTACCCATTAAATACTTTATCAGCTGAGTCAGTTTTACCCCCCCCCATGTGGAAAGTTTCCATTCCCGCTGCCTCCCCAAGCATGTGAAAAGCCAGATTAATTTGCTGTGGACGGCTTTGAAATACGCTGTGCTATAACAGACATCAAGCTGCTGCTGCTGCTTTTTGCTCCTCACACTTTCTTTGCTTTAGCTGCGGTGTTTCCGATGAAAACACGTCACACTCAATCACTCATCAGGGTGTTCCATCAAGACTTTCCTTGTTTCGTGAACTATGACGAGCTAAAAGTGTGCCCCTGGTGGATACAGACCTTTGAGTCAGCAAACCCTCTGCACACTTCAATTATAGCGTAATCCCAAACGGCACTCACTAAACACTTGTTCACACTATTTAATTAGCCATGCTTTGTAATCATCTATCTATATGTGGTGAGAGCTATCACCACACTGTTCAATGCTTTTGAAGGTGGGCCTTATGTGAAGGGTTATGCTAGGACTGTGGTGTGGCATACGTGCTTTGTGTACTTGTAGAGGGTTGTGATGGAGCAAGGGTTGTGATGAAGAGGGTTGTGATGGAGCAACTGGTACTGGTAATCATGGCTCTGTCCTGCTTGTGTTTTGCACCTCAGGTGCAGCGTGGAATATAAATAGCTGCTGAGTTCAGGGCCTGAATTTGGATGTTGCATCAGATTATTTCCCACCAATACACTGTTCTAATAAAATATGTGCTTTATTGTCTTTGATGTTTTGTTTGTGCCTAATAAATATAACATAAGAGGATTATTATGTTGATGCCGTTTCTAGTGGCTCCACTCGTTGTGCATCCACATTGTAGCAGGAAACACTTTCAATCACAGCCCCGTGTCAGAAACAACCTTCACAGAGCCTGTCACTCACAGGCATATGCCAAGCAGAATATTTTGGGTCAGCTTCCTGTTGCAACAAAATTCTAGATTCTTATAGATCTTGGATTATTCTCTCACTTTAAGCCAAGCACATCCATGATCATTCGTGTAATGGGGACTGTCTTACTTACATTTGTATTATACCAGTAGCAAATCTACAAGCACATTGTTCTGAAAACTAGGGTCATTTTCACATCATCCATCAATCCACAATTTGGCAACACTCTGTTTTTAAATGATGGTTTACAAATAAATAAATGTCTGTTATATGAAGTGAAATGAGCTGTATGCATATGGTAAATATTACCAAAATGAAAACATTGGATGGATTCTAGGTTTCGCGGCGACTCTGGGACCGGTTGGGGGCTGTGGGGCTGTCCGCGCTGGGTGGGGCAGGGCCTCCTCCTCAGGTACTGCTGGCTTTGTTCACACGCGACCAGCAGTTCCTGGACGTGTGTGCGTGCGTGCGTGGGTGTATGTGTGTGTGTAAGGGTGGGTGGATGAGTGCGGACGAATAAGTTTGAATGAGATCCGAATGGTGGCAGTTGCCGCCTGGTTTCCCGGCGTCTCCCCCTTGGTGACTCCCGTGTCCCCCGGGGTGGGGGGCGGGTGTAACGTCGCCGTGGTCCCGGCATCGGCTCCCGGTACATTTCCTTCACCCCAACTCATAAGATCCCGGGGGTCTCAAACTCTGTGGGGGATTGGGGGGGGGGGTCGGCCTATTACTGATCGTGCCCCCCCGGCCTACCCCAGGACAGGGGGTCCCCCGTTTTAATGAAATTAGACACTGAACATCACCAGGACCCTGGAGAGGTGCGTGCCTCCTGGAGCGTTCAGAGGACCAATAACATCTGCCACTGACCCGCTTCAGGGGCCGGTCTCTCCCCCGGTGCCCCATATATCACTTGCAAGGACACACTACATTTAGGAATGGAGGGCTAGCCTCTTCGTCCAGACCCCCCCCCCCCCCACCCCACAATTCCAGGGCGGAAAAGACTGCCCTCTAATTTTAGGTACATACTACACACGTAGAGACTTGGGGGGGGGGGGGGGGGGTGATGCTCCGGGACAGCACTCCCCACTTTTGGTGCAACTTACCTCTTCAACATATACACAAACACATACACTACACCCCAACTGGGAGCAGATGATGGGTAGTGGGTGGGCGGACATCTCCATCTTCTGTCTGGAGTGGGCATGCGGCCTCCGCCTGCTGGTCGGGGTGGGTGCGGGGCTGGGATGTGGCTCCGCTGTGCCTGGTACGGCCTCCCACTCTGCCCTCTTGTGGTCTCCTGGCCACCCGTAGGGGGCTGTGCAGGTGGCGGTGGTTGTGGGTGGCACACCACACCAGGTGTTTTACTCCCCTGGAGAAAGTAAAACTGTCCAACTCAGCAAAGTATTTACTCTCCCATGTGATGGCTTTTGACCAGGACAGGACAAGATTAAAAAAAATTATTAATAAATAAATTATATTTAACTACATAATTGATAGGTATTACCATTTAAAAGAGAAAGGATGTTTTATAAGTTTTCATTCAAATATAATCATTTTAACAATTAATCCAACTCTACAGCCTGCAGACGCAGACAGGAGGAGCTTAGAGTACTAGCCAATCACATATCTTCAGATATAACGCCAGAGTAATGCCAGTGTTTGTTCAAGCTACCCCACCTGCACCCTTTAAACACCAATGTCCCACCTGTTAAAAATTCTTCAGCCAGAGACTATTTCCAAAAATGCATTTGGAAGTTTGAAATGGTGAAAAAAAGATACAAATGAACCATTTTCCCCCATACAACAGACAATTAAATCATAGAAACGTGCAGCATATGCATATCTCAGATGTCATATGCAAAGTCTCAGCATGTTTAGGTATTAGACTATCGCAGATCTGTAGGTGGTGTTTTTTGGGGTGTTCCCAGGACCCGTTCACTGCTGTTTCAAGACAGTTACTTACCTCAACTTGCCACACTTTTGTGAGACTGGGCTGGATCATAATAGTAAACCTGTGATTTCCAATTTTTAGGCAATAATCGTTTGTCTTTAGGCAATAAACTTCATCAGAGACTTTTTTTACCAGGACACGCTTCAATTTAAAAGTACATGTTAACATGTTAAGAGACTGCTTTAGAAAATTAATAATGTTTGCCAATTGTCTCAAAATCAACTGTTGAGAGTCTGAGGTCACTTCACATGAAGCAACCTCTCACAGAGCTCTCTGCAGTCATTCTGAGAAGCTCCCCACATTCAAACAAGAAAATAACAGTTTATATGTTCTTCATATAAAAATATTCAAATCCCCTTCAAAAGAAAGCCAGAATGTAACTCTGACTACTCCTGCAGCATGTGGTGTGAATCATTGTTGTCTTTCTTGATCCTCATCTTCATTTTTCTTCTTCATAGGATCGTCCACGCACTTTCGATGGTTTCAACATGCATTCTCTGGAGAACTCTCTGATAGACATCATGAGGGCTGAGCAAGACTCTCTAAAAGGTAAGATAAAGCC
This sequence comes from Danionella cerebrum, assembly GCA_007224835.1. Lineage (NCBI taxonomy): Eukaryota > Metazoa > Chordata > Actinopteri > Cypriniformes > Danionidae > Danionella > Danionella cerebrum. The sequence continues at coordinate 6,419 of SRMA01025396.1, read as the reverse complement.
ACAAAACTGAGTCTGAGGAATCAATTACTGAGCTGGCTAGGAATGCCACAATACTCAGTTTTATACCGAACCGTTGGGCACACCCTCCTCGGTTCGGTACGCTTTTTGAATGCTTGGGCTCAGCTGCGGTCAGTGATACTGCTGCTTGAAATCAAATGCACTCTGAATGTCTCTTAAAAATGTTTGCCATTTAATACTTTAGTTCTATTAGAGATGCAGCAGCACACAAAGCTCACAGTTCGATACCTAGGGGTCCTGAAACCAGGAACAGCTGTCTAAAGACATCGTAGCTGAGCGCTTGTGTTTCATGTGTTGCCTTTTGTATAATAACAAATGATTAAACATAGCTGGCACACAGTGACATTTTTGTTAAACATTTTTTTTCCTTCTTTGTTGTACTCATCAGGAGAAATGTCTTGACGCCCTTTACTTCCTCCACTGGCCTAGTAAAAAAAACAAGAAATCCCACCCTCTTCTAACACTCGCTGATTGGATATTTACACAAAGGAGCAGTTCAATGATTGGAGATTTTATTTGAGGACATGTGTTTCTTTTACTGACATCTGCCTCGTCATACTTGAAACTAATAATAAGGTGTTATTCAAATGAGAAACCGAAAAGCCGTGGTTTACAAGCGCGTACCGAACTGAGGAGGGTGTACTAAAACATATTGTGGCATCCATAGTACTTGTATGTCATACATATTGCACCACCTTTAACTTTTCAACCACACACGTTTGTTTTTAGGAAGGCAACCCAGAGATTGTTTTTTTTTCAGTGGTATGCAAAAGTTTGGGCACCCCTGTACATAAGATTCACGGCTCGTGAAATTTTACCACAATCCTGCTGTGTGCGGAGTGAGAGGGAGCAGCTGAAGGAAGCTGGCCGTCAGTGCTGAATCATTGCACAACCACACGCACACGCGCACCCTACCCGAGAGAGATAAAGCTCAATGTGACCTACAAATAGCTGTGTGTGCAGCAAAGCTTAGCCCTTCCATAGCGAGCAATAGCTCCTAAACTTTGCTAGCTTTCACTAGCTGGGGGATCTATCAAACCTATGAGATGCCTGTACTTCATTCCTTTACTTATTTATTGATCATCCTTTTATTTATCTTTTCCTTTGGGTGTGTGTAGGCAATCTTTCTGAAATGGTTAAACTAACTCACTGATGAATCAGCTGATAGATGCTTATTAGAAACTGTTTACTTCATTCATATTGAAACTGCATCTCTGAGCTCTGGATCTTACCATCAGTCCTTACTTATTTTAACTACGGGTTACATGGAATATCTCTACAATTTTTTAAGGAATAAAACAATAAACTGCAGTTTAAATAAACATAATAGAAAATACACTTTTGTTTTGAATCTGTTTTTTGTTTTGCTTCTGATTCAAGACACTTAGACATGAATTAGCTTTACTTTCATTCTGAAACTTGCTTAGTTTCCACAGAAAAGGACGAGCTTTTAGCACCATTATAGAGATTATATCATCTTTTGCCAACTGTGTTGATATAAGTTTATGGGGAATCCCACTTCATGGGGAATCCAACGCACATATGCCAGTCAGGCGGTCACATCAGCTCACGGAGCTGCCCAGACAAAATAGATCTGTCACATTGATGCTGCGAAGTGAGATGAAATACTTGCTTAAATAGTTGATTAGCAGAGTAATGTTTCTTAAAAAGCTGGGTTAGAAATACTACACACAACGGACTCTCTCGCTCTTTCTCTGTCACTCTCAATTTCTCTCTCTCACTCACTCTTTTGATCTCTCTCTCTCTCTCTCTCTCTCTCTCTCTCTCTCAAATGATCCCGCCTCATCTTCTGACTCTCAGTATGTTCTATTAAGTGGGTATGTTTAAAATTATGAAAGAGATTTTAAGTGTAGCACTCTTTGTTGGAACCACTCTCTGTCACATTTTGCAGAGCACTGAAATCATTATGCAAGTGACATCATGTTTTCTGACGCAAATGTATATCGGAAATGGGTTTAAAATTCACATCACCATTATGAAAATATGTGTTGCTATATATATTGTTATTGAATTATTGTCCAGCTCTCTAGGACCTTGCTAAAAGCTACACTCTCTCAACCCCTAAAAGAAATCCATGGTTAGTCGGGGTACTGTCGTGGCAGGAATAAACAGACATTTTATCCACTTTTAAGGGCTCATGACTGACAAAATGACATTATTATCTAATGTTTTTCGTTCTGATATTAGGTGAAATTGAAATTATTATCTCCACTACATCAGTAACAGTAGTTCTAGTCGACAAAAATCGTTGTTCTCTACTCAAACTGAAATGGTCAGTGGGCTGTAACCTAAACTAGAAGAATCTGCTGCAATGTTTGGGAAATTGTTCTGAAGTACAGACTGGAAAGGTGTAGAGAAGGAATTTTAAAGCGTATACGTAAAGTCTTTCAGAGTGAACAGCATAGACCTTTAAAGCTCGGGTGTCAAACATGCGTCCCGAGGCTGTATTTGTCCTGCAAATGATCCATTCCAGCCCGCGTATAATTTTTTGGATGGGCAAAGAGAGTTCACTCAGCATCATGATCAACACACACAAAAACACACACCATAGTGAATTATCTCTTTTCTTTATCTAGTTTCTGTTCACTTTTTGCCTGGGTGCTGGAAGTGTGTGTAAGAACTGCTGGTTTGATCTGGGTATTGTAGTCCAAGAAGTATGGGAAAAGTAGGTAATGTCTGTAATGGCTGCAAGTCACAAGTGAAATGTGAATAGAATGGGATGAAGGTTAAAGAACAGTTTTATGTGTGCCATGCGGCTGAAGTAGAACGTAAATAAAGTTAATGAAGCCTAAACTAATGAATCCACCATAAACGGCTGGAAATAACCACATGCTTTAGGTAGTTCAGTGTTGAGAAGCTGTGTATGCTGCAAGCATTGGATCTTGTGCTGTTTGCATGATATAAAGTTAATGAACACAGTGGTGTTTCGTTGACATTATTAGCCAATTTCAGGTGTTTTGTGGTTAGCATAACCCCTAATGTTGCTGCTTCATCATTTATTACAAAGTATTCCATGCATTTGCTGCTGAATGTATTGTCGTTTTGAGCAAACTTCGGTTTCCCCATAAAGTAATGATGATGCTCATAAAATTAATGTGGGCAAAATGGTAAACATATCAGCTCTATTTTGGAGCTGAAAGCTCCTCCCTTTTTAAAGTGGAAATTTTCCCAAGACGAGTTTCAGCTCAAAGCTAAAGTTAATTCTTATCTCTTTTGCACCTTAAGTCAGAAATGCTGGATTAGTCATAATACCCAGCCTTAATTGCAGCTACAATACCAGCCTCCACAGTTGCTAAAGATTTTAGAGGAAACAGTTCCAAGCCTTCAAACATCGTCATGGTGTCTTGATACCATACCAACAGCTTTCTTGAGCCAAAAAGAACCCCATTCTAACCACACTTTTAAATGCCTTACTTCTCCCCGGTGCTTTTCCAAAGTTCCTATAAGGAGCTGTGGTAAAACTAGGGCTGGGCGATATATCGATATTAAAACATATATCGATATATTTTTAAACGAGATATGAAATTTGACCATATCGCATATATCGATATAGGCTGCGTAGTTCAAACTGCGCTGTGAGCCTTGCTCCAGCAAACTGCTTTAACCCGGAGCTCTCAACACTACTTCGCGCGCCCCTGGCCACGCCCCTCCTCTTTCAGGCACAGAGAGGGGAGGGGCTGGACTCTGGAGCAGACAATCCGACGGCACTCTTCAACAAACATGGAGGAAGCAACAACATCTGCTGAGCATGCGGAGAAATTAGTTGGTAAACAAAAAAGTAGCGGCTCAGTAATATGGAGATGGTTCGGATTCAAAGTTTCTGATGAGAAACAAAACCATGTCATATGTAGGGAGTGCCATAAAGAAGTTACAGCCAGGGGTGGAAGCACTACAAATCTTTTTCACCATCTAAAACAGTGGCACAAACTGCAGTATGAAGAGTGTGTGAAACTGCGCGCTGCCGAGGCCCCAGCTGCAAGCCAACCGCAACCCGCAAAAGCTCCAGCCCCGACACAAAGCTCCCTTCAAGCTTCATTTTCCCGCGGTGTACCGATGTTGTGCCATATTTCGACTCCCCGGCAGATTCCGACTCCCCTCTTGCGTGAACGCGCATTCAATCACGTGATTACACAGACTAAGCCAATGAGAGTTCACATAAAATGTTTACTCGTGAAAAAGTTTTAATTTTTATTTTGCTTATATGCCGCGTAGATGTCAAATTTACTTGTAACACATTGTTCAACTATAAATATTGTTTAAAAAGTTTAAAAGAATGCAATCGCCTAAGTTGCTTACAGCATTGAATATTTTAATAATTTATGAATGTACAGCATTATACAAACTTTAGATGTTTATATTTTATTTGCGTATTCAAATGTATTTATATTTTATTCCCAAAAACAAGGGAACAGCTGAGTATTGTTTCATCCGGCCGGTTTAAATAAAACTACTTGTGAAATGTCATATTTGGGTTTGACTGTGACTAAACAATTGCTCTCACTTTTTGATAAAAATATCAGGATATATATCGTATATCGATATTCAGCCTAAATATATCCGGATATGACTTTTGGTCCATATCGCCCAGCCCTAGGTAAAACCACTCCTGAAAAAAAGATATCTAAACTATACTGTACTGAGCAACTACAGGCCTACACAAAATCTCCCTTTAACTGTGAAAACTATTGAAAGATTGCATTGAATCAACGGTGGTTATTTTCTGTTAAAGATAGTAAATGACATTCAATTAAGCACAGACTGTCTGAGAACTGCACGTCAATCATAACTTCCTCTCTGACGCACTGGAATACTCTACTGGTCGTTTTGAAACAGTAATTAATTGATTCAGGTTATATTTAGGAGAGGCTTTACGTGAGCATAACCACCATATAAACAAATCTGCTTTGCCATATTTGGTTAGTGTTAAGTTAAGGCATTCGGGATGTTTAATTGCAAAGCTTGTTTGACTTCCATAAATCTGGTGGACAGAACCAAATGTTTTGGGTGAACAATCCAATCCTTAAGTTGTGGCGTCACTCGGTGCTTCTGGGCTTTGGTGTGCCACTCGCCCATTGACAGACAATGGCAGAAGGGGTTGAAACTTTCATCATTATTACAACAAAAAATGCTTTAAATTAGTTTTAAATTAAGCAAAACATTATGCGTAAATTACCACTAATGTGCCATGCAAAAGTTTGAGTCAAGATGTTTTAAAAATGACATTTATAAAGTGGAATGTGCTGTTCGAGGAGAAACCATGTGTGAATCAACTGTGTCTTGCCTTTAACTTACCTCTGATTTATTACCAAAAATTTTGAGTTTTTGAAAAATTTCAATGCATTATCCTAAAATAAGTGTAAAAATAAGATGTGTCACCAAAATCATTCTATTTAATGAAACAGAGAAAAATATGGCCAAATTTACACTTTATATGAAACACTTTCGAGTTTCTCTGTGCGTAACAAGCCTGTGATAGTAGTCGGTAATGTAATTTCTATTACGCCGTCTCTTCACTTACATTTCATTTTGTTGCAGTAAACAATAATGCAGACTGAAAACTGTGTTGGAGCTTGAGTATATTGATGTGGAGAAACAATTATTGTCACTCAAACTTCAACTGGGGAAGCAATGAAGACTTTTGTTGTGTTTTTGTATTCTTGTGTTTATGAAGGAAACGAACTGATATGGCGCTAATCACAGAGCCTATGTTCCCTGTCTATGTGCCTAAAGTTTCAATTGTTTAGGAGGTAGGGGTGTAACGGTTCACGGTATGTATTGAACCGTTTCAGTACGGCCTGTTCGGTTCGGTACACTTGCGTACCGTTTCGGTTTTCGGTATTTTTATTAAATGATATAAATCTATTATTAGCACGATATTAAGCGCAGCGGAACGATGTTCCTAGGCGAGTTTCCGCACGAACGCTATTGAGTGACGAGCGCGAGTAGGAAAATGGCATCATTCTCTGTTAAAATACACAACGGGGATAGACGAGTGGATAAATTTAAAGTTGTATGCCGACATTGTTCCACGGAGATCGGGCAGGCAACACATCTAACATTTTCTACTGCTGGAGATATTATAACCAGATCTATGCTCTCTTCAGAAAATGTGGATAGGTAATCTATCCTAACTAGTTGCAGTATTTCATTTTTATTTAAAAAAAAAATTGTTTTTCTTAATAAAGAGTGCAATTTATTTAAAATATCACCCAAATGTGTCACTTTTATTTATTTTATGCAAGAATTCTACTGTGTATTGGCAGCTTTTCAAAATAAAGATTATGTAAGTTCTTATTGTTTTGTACCGAACCGAATGAACCGAACAGAACTCTCCAAGACACTGTACCGACCCGAATACGATTTTAGCGTACCGTTACACC
>SRMA01025395.1:7355-230095 GCA_007224835.1 Danionella cerebrum | reverse complement strand
TTAACCTCTTAAGCCCTGAGGCCTATTTTTTTTTTTTTTTATACTTTTACTTTTTAAGGCATTTCTCAGCTTTTACAAGGCCTAAACTGCAAATCTTGGTATCAAAATGAAGATAGGTTCTTGGGGAAGGGTGTGGATGAGTTAATTTGACAGTCAAGAACACTGGGTAAGAGTAATTGATGTTGGAATGGCCAAAAAATGAACTCAGACTAAAAAAAAACCACATGTTTCCTCCAATATCTCCTTATTTTACTTATAACGAAGCAAATAAACACAAACAATTGTAACAACTACATGTCAAGGACATCTGTAGCAAGTTTGGTGTTCATACTACAAGAAACTAATATTCTGTAAAGGTTTTGATTGAACAAAGTTCAGGCGTAATCCATGTTGGCACAGTTTGGCACAATAATTGAAATATGGAAAAAATCTTGTCCAAAGCTTCAGCTACGTTCATAGTCTTCTTTTCTTCCTTATGGGACATGATTTCAGCAAAAAAAACTCCTAAAGAAACGCTGTAAAGGGGGGGTGGAAGCTCATTTACCCCATCTTGCTGCGCTTTTGGGAACCTTTCATTCACAAACGCTTTCGACGTCGAGCTTCTGCATGTCCCTACCCCCCCGACCATCTGTCCAATCCAGGAGATCTATATATCGACGGAAAGCTCTGATTCTATGGAAACCAATCAGCTCAACCATTTTGAGACTGACGGGATCGCCGACGAATCACACGACGCGCAGCGTGGAGAGACCACCTCTTACGCACGGGGAGTCATTCCACATTTGGTGACGTAATGACGCCACAGAGCTACAGAAATAATCCAAAATGGCGTTTGCGCGAAGCTATTGACCGGACATAACAACAAACGGACTTTTATCGCTATGGAAATAACTTTTTGTTGAAAAAACGGCAAAGGTAAGACAAGATTTACATGCTTGCTTGGTTTTCGCTGGCGTTTTTTCGTGGAACTTTCGCTCCCTGCTCTGAAATACTTCATGCAATGTTAATGAGTTGCATATCACTGGATTCAGCTGGTTGTTAGCTTTCATTTAATGTAATGGTTTTGGTGTTTCCGTTTATATTGTGGATACATATCGCACATAAACAAAAACGTGGTCATGAATTATACTCCGGACATGTTGTTGTTTATTTGCATGGCGTTCGAGCTGTGGTTCACGAATATGAAATTGAATTAGATACGTTTTTAGAGGAGTTTCCGCTGAACACAACAGTATTTAATATGTGTGGGTTATTCTCAGGGTTCGTGAGCTATGAGTGAAAATGTTACGCACAAGGGGGCAAGTCCCCGGTACCGGGGACTCTCGGGCTTAAGAGGTTAATATGTGTGGGTTATTCTCAGGGTTAGTGAGCTATGAGTGAAAATGTAACGGACAAGGGGGCAAGTCCCCGGTACCGGGGACTCTCGGGCTTAAAAGGTTAACAAGATAAGCCAACAAAATATCAACATTTCATTTTCAGCAGATAATACAACAGGGATTTTAACAGGAAAAATATGGATAACCTGTGCTAAATCACCAGTTCAGAAGAATGACAGAATAGTTTACAAGCTGGAATATCACTACTAATTACCTACATGTTAGTATAGGTTAAAAAAAAGCAGCGTGGGAATTGCGGAAATTCAGTATTGAAATGAGGTGATAATTGTACAAGGACTTTAAAAAATAAATGAGTTCATGGCAAATCTGAAGTAGAGTTGGGTCGATGGACGATGCCATTTAATATGCCATTTGTTTTTTGAACAGTTTAATTCTTTATAGCGTTTTAGGAAAATAATAGAACTCTTTATCTTTTTAAATAAATATTTAAAAATAAAAATTGGAGCACAAATTGGAAAACTGTTTACCTCAAATTCATAGCAATGAAGTTATAGAATATTGGAAACAAACTCCTAAAATATTTAATGCAATTCCATTACCTGCTTAAAAGGTCCCATAAAGGCCCTCACATTTTATAACTTTCAAAGAACAATATTACCACCCAGTGGTGTAGTGGACTGTGCGTCTGATCTACATATGTGCGGTTGCCCAGGCTAATATGAGTTTGAATCCAAATCTCGTTGCTATTTCCCATACTTCCCCATCTCCCTTCCAGCTTCTCTTCCTGTCACAATACTGTCCTATCTGTTTTAAATGAAGGCAAAATGACCTTGAATTACCATTGGTAACCCCTTTAACAATGCCTCTATTAATCACACAGAAAAATTCCCTCATGCCTTTTTGAATTCCCCCAAAATAAAACATGGTGTAAAGCTCTTAATAGTAAACTTTGCAGAATATAGCCCCTTTTCTTAAAAGAATAATCTGCTGATTTTGGGAAAAAATTTTATTTGTAGTAGATCTGTCACGATTATTAAATAATGGTTTTATCACGATTAATTGGTCTAATCATTACAGAGGATCATTATTATTGCCCACTATTAGAAGACACAAGGGGGCGCTGTAGTACCTGCAGCACTCTACTTCTACTGGTCTGCTTCTGAACTCATTAAGCTGAGCAATTACGAGCATTACATTCAAATGATATTGCCCTGTTGGTTTCCCCATCATTTTGAGTTAGAGCAGCCCAGTTATTTAACAAAGATGGATTTAGTTTCGAAGCCAAAAGACGTGGACATGGCAGTGTGTAAAATTTGTAGGAGAGAAATACCAGCGAAAGCTGCCAACACCACAAATCTTAGGAATCACCGGAAAGCACATCACCCAACAGAGTTCGCCCAAAGTTTTGAAGTTATCCAAAGCCGGTCTTACTTCTAGTCAGGTGACAATAGCGCAGGCCTTCGAACAGGTAACATAATATAAATGCGACAGTATGAAATGGCGCACGCTGACCGACAGTGTCACGAGTTACATCACTAAGGAAATGCAGCCTTTTAATACTGTGGAGAAACCAGCATTTAAAGAAATACTTTACAACTTTGACAAGCAATATGAATTGCCAGGGCCCTAAAACAGACAATTAACCGTCATGATCGCAATTACTTATTGGACAATTAATCGTCAGCCAAATTTCATAATCGTGACAGCCCTAATTTTTAGGCCTAGTTCTGAGAAGACAGAGCATGAGTTGAATTGTACCTTCTCACTTCCAGCTAAATCCACCAGGTACAGTTTCCCGCTCAGTTTCTGCTCCGTCTGAGTGTTCTCCTGCTTGACATTTATCAGAAAAATACTGTGACTCCTGGAGCTGTGCTCGTTCATGTCTGAAACACAGCAGAGTGAAGGGTAAATGTTACAAATTTATTAGCTTTTAACCAAGGTGACAAAGTGTTAAAAGATAAATCCTCATGTTTTGTAGTTTTTTTAAACGCACCATTTGTTGATATGCCACTAGACCTTTCATTACAATACCTCATAAATCATGCAGCAGAATACAAACTTCAAATCCAATTTGCACCACATTGACTTTAATTATAGTACAATCACTCTATAATGATTCATGGTAACATGGTAAAATCTGGTTCTAACAGTGGAGGGTCTCTATTTCCTTCAACAGTCTCTAATTGCAGCAGACTGGATATGTAGTTTGGAGTGACAGAACTGATCTCAACAGAACACAACTGATCGTAAAATGTTTCTGCAATTACTTGAGGTAAGTTACCCGGGGTTTCCACAGGTTTCACAATCTCAAAGACCTTTTAGAACCAAATTTAAGACCTATATCACACTTATGTTTACCTAACAAACGGCCATAAATGAACTATAAAATCCATAACATATAAATAACTGTAAAAAAATATAGTTTAATCTTTTGAACAGACAAAAAAAAAACTATATTTTATACGCCGCCAACTTATAAAGATTTTTTTAAAAAGTCCCAGAAAATAAGGAATAGAATAAATTTGACATTTGAATGTTTTGTCATTATCAACACTTGAAAAAAGGATATATTGTGAATAATTAATGCTATTAGTCAAACGCTGTGCATGCTGGGAAACCCAGTGCAGTCGATCTGAAGTGTGCTGGAAATTTAAGATCAATAAAATTTTAATTTTAAGATCAACAGTGACTTAAATTAAACTTGACACTTTTTAAGGTCTAAAATTTAGCTTTCTACATTTTAGACTTTTAAGACCCCGCGGAAACCCTGGTTAATAAACCCCCTCAAAATACATTTTTCAATGACACTATAGAAATTCCACCTGAGCTTATATCATAAATATTCAATATCGTTGGCCGATCATAACAGTTCAAATTCATGATGAAAATTAACTTAACACATTTTCCTCACGAGAGACCATCAAATAACGTGAGACCATCAATGAATAGAACAAAGAAAGAAATAAAGGCAGTTTGTAACCATTTAAATTTGTCAACCCTTTTAATAAAGAATGGCAAAATTGCATGAACTTACTGGTGACTGCCACGTGTCTGTTCGATTTTCCTTCATCAATGGTGTCCATTACTTCCTCTGGGCTGCAGACAAACCGCTCCGTACAGCCCTGCAGACAGCAAAAAAAAATAAAATCAGTAGCTGCTTTTCATTGAGCTATTTGTATGTGCATTCTGGAATATCGAATAAAAAAAAAACCTGGAAAACCTTTGAAAATGTGCATAAAAATTGATGAGTAGGATCAACTTTTTAAAAATGTGCATAAACTTTAATGGAAACATTAACAAATAAATGACAATGTGTTTTTCTGTTAGAACCGGGGAGTGATGAGTGGCATTAATAGACTAACCAACAGTCCGATTTCATTGCACAACATCTGAAATGTTGTTTCGGTCTTTCTACAATTCCAGTCATCAAAGAGGTTCGGAATGATCACGTCTCAGAACGGTCCTCATCGATTGAGTTCCCAAAGAGCAGTCTCCCACCTCCAAAAGATGACTGTGCATATTGTGTTTTGTCTACGTGTTCTAAGACGCAAGTAAATTATTATATATGAAAAAAGGCCTGCTCTTAATGGAAAAATTCAATTTTTTTTTTTTACATTTGGCACCAGTTTATCAGGAAGAGACCATTTTGTTCTCTTGGACTCATTGGATGGAAACAGTACTTTCGCAATTATTTTATGCAATATTCCATTTTGTGCACTAAATTTATTTCACATCTTTGGATAGAAACATGGCACTCACACAGGTGCAGCTCATGACTGACCACACCACCTCACCTTTACATACGGAACTCTGTTCTTGTCTTCATGAACCGACAGGTTGGTCTTAGATACTGAAACAGACGAGAAGATTAAGAAAGGAACCCTTATTTACTCAATTTCAAGCTCAGAGAACACTCTAAATACAATATCTAGTGCAAGAAACACACAAAAGGTCAGACTCATGCATACCATCCAGCAGATCCCTGATTTTGTCCAGGTAGATCTCAAAATAGGAGACCTGCCAACGTATAAAAATGAAAGGTTTCAGTTTCATAAACAAATTTATTAAAGGTATAAAATTACTTCTCATTTGTGTATTGATCCAAGCACACAGAGACTTAATAGTCAGGGCACTTATTTAAAAAAATAATATTAGCTAAACTAATTTAGTTGTGTATAATCCCAAAAAATATTCGGAAGCATGGATTGATGCTTTGTTTCTAACCTTGATATGAAACTCCAGGTTTTCGTCCATGGAGTAAATGTAGTTGAAAATATCCTGGACGATGCGTGGAATGATGCCCATGCCATCTGAATCATGCAGGTTTCCCTAAACACACATAAGACGCTATAAATAACTTAACAATTTTACCTAAACATCAAATTCCTTTTAGGATGAGCAAAAATATATAAGGATATGAACCAGTTTTAAAAGTCATTTCTGAAAGTCATCTCAGAATTGTGTTCTGGGCACTACTGCAACTTTGATAATGATGTACAGCCAATCCTCAACACCAGTCACCGTAGCTTTGGTGGAAAGCATTTTCCCACTCATTGTTAGTGAAGTCACTTATTGTAATACAAATGTGTTTACTCTATTTTACTCTTCCTTAGCATACTGCAAAACAGAGAACGCACAGCATCGCAAATTTAAACACCTCTTGGAGACGCATTGCTGCTGCCAACGGTCTGTCTCGTAAGAAATAACTTTTATAGAGAATTGTGTTTATTCTTTACACTTATTTTAAATTATTAGTTTTTTGTTGCCCTTACTGTTTAGCAGCTTTATGCTTCAAGTAATTTAGTTAAAGAAGTTACAAACAAAGCGCATGCTCTTGTGAATCACCTCTACTAATTTTCCAAATTACAATACAATGTTAAAATTGTTTAATAAAAATGAATCTTAAAAAGCTTCAGATGATTCCGGTGATTAGCAAAAAGAGTTTTTGGCAATCTGTGATCGACTGAAAAAAATGCTGATTGGAGCATCTCTACTTATTCATAACTTCATGAATATTCATGAGCTACACTGCTTTGACTTATATTTTTATATAGGGAAAACAAGGGAAATTTAATTTATCTAGGAGATCTTTGATGTTAAAAAATAAACCTGGCTTACTACGAGTGTTTACGAATTGAACACATTTCATCTTGCAATATACCGAAACATTTTAAAAAGGATTCTATAGACGTTTAGTGTAAACAAGACCAAAAGTGATGGTGTAAATCTCAGCCTTGAACTTTTGTTCTTCGAAAAGTTAAGAAATTAAATGATAAAAATAATCCAACAAACTATTACAGGGCTAGAGTCAGTAATGAAAACATACATCTGTAATGTTTGCACTAAATACATTTGATATCTACGGAGACCCCTACAGTGGAATGATGGTAGGGGAAAAAAACAGTGTCCGGGGAAAAAAAAGGGTGAAAGAGAATACATTTGCCGTTTTTTTTACCCGGCAATGTTGTGCCAAATTTGACTGCAGGGGGGTATTCCAGAAAGCTTGGTTAACTTACCATATGATAAATCATAACCTCTGGGTTGATTTACCCTAAACAGGCATACCATGAGTATGTCGGTTCCAAAACACCTGAGAAGAGTAAGTTTAATCAACCTCCAACTGGTTACCTAGAGTTAATGCGCGTGCACGGTGCATATATAAAGACATTTTCAATGGATCGCCGATTTCACGAGTCACCAGGGAAAGTAAAAGCGAAAAAAAGAGAGCGGCGTATTTCACAGAGGCGGAGTTGAAGGTTTTAATGCACGCTTATGAGGAGTTTAAGCCAATAATATTAAAAAGAAGCAATACAGCTGCATCAGCTAAAGCAAGAGAGTTGGCTTGGCAAAAAATAACGGACAGAGTAAATGCGTGAGTGTATTAAATTACAAATTTGGTATTGGCTCCCGTTTTATTATAATACAAAATAATGAAGTATGACTTATACAGCCTTTAAATATGTTTTATCACTACGAAAATAATTAATACATGTATAGATATACATAATATGACTAAATATTAAATATGCGTCATAGATTTCACTACAAAGGACAAACCTGCCACTCTGTGGAATTCCTCTTTAATAACAAGCAGAGGTTTATGGCCAGGGAACTGTACAAACATGGGTAAGAACTGTTTAAGTGAAAGACATACAGTACGAACGGCTCTACACACAGTTGCCTTTCCCACATGCTCTGAATCGCCCACACTGTACAAAAAATGTCCAGACGCAAAAAACCTATGTGCTCTGCACAGAATGTTTTCTGTGCTAAGCGCAGAACCGCGGTTTGTCACATTCGCGATATGCGGTTTTAAAAGACGTGTTAAATAAACTAACGAAAAAAAAAAAAAACGATAACGCTCTTTCAAATATTCATTAGGGTATGCAAACACATCAATACGTGGTCTTATAACCCTCTCCCGACGAAAAAAAAAACTCGTATAATTTGTGCTTCTACGTCCACAGGATCCTTATCAAAAGGGCACGCCATGCTCACCAACCTTCTGAAACGAAGTTACACTGAAACATAACCTGCTCCCGAGCAGGTTATCTTCAGAGAGTCAGTTGCTATGGTTACATACATACCCAGAAAGTTACCTCCGTTTTTGGAACCGAAAGTTGAGGTTATCCACGAACTTATCCTTAAACATACCCAGGTATGTCACATAACCTGCTTTCTCGAATACCCCCCAGATGTGTACTCGAAGACTTTTTATTTACATTTTTCAAAACAAATTCCTCTACTGAATATGCAGTCTAGCGCAAATAAAATCTAATAATTCTAAAAATAATATGTTGGTACAATGCTGTACACTTGTGAATTATTCAAATATTCACTGCTTTTGCCGATTGCATTCTGTTACACTTATACTTACGCTTAAATAATTTGTTACGACTAAATTTTATTTGTTTGTGGACCATAAGCTGAATTAAAAAAAATAAATAAATAAAATCTGCAACTCTTATTTTTTTTACCCTTACCCTTACCCTTTAGGGTAATCTACACAGATATATGGCTAATCTAGATATATTAACATTTCATTAACTATACGCCCTCTTTGTTTAATGCAATGATTTGGAATGACTAAAGAAAATCAGTAGCAAACTGGTGTACATTTGGAGTTTCCCCAGTTTAAATATTACCTTCAGACAAACAGAAATTCTTACCTCCATAGTGTGTGTTTTTCCAGACGATGTTTGTCCATATGCAAAAATTGTACCATTATAACCTTCGAGCACATCTGTTCAACACAAAAAAACACATTTCCTTATAAAAAAAAAAAATAAGTGTTATGAACAGAGTTTTTATTTGCTAATATATTATTATGTTAATAGAATATATATATATATATATATGTGTGTGTAATTAATAAGGGTAATAAGTGTGGTCAGGTGATAAAGGCATTCGTAGTTTAACAGTTAATGATCCTGTGCCCCAGGGTTTAATCATTCCTCACCTTTAACAATCTTCTGAGCGCAAGCGTTGTAAACCTGCTCCTGAGTGGTGTTGGACTGAAACACACGATCAAAGACATACGGCTTTCCCTGGAGTGCGAGCGAGTGAGAGAGAGAGAGAGAGAGAGAGAGAGAGAGAGAGAGAGATGAATAAATACACCGGCATTCTCCTTGAACTGTGTAGTCAGAAAGGAAGTCCAAAAGCATCACAACAATGTAGAACACTTTTTCGTGACATTAATAAAGACAAACGTACAATTCATTTAAATTTTATAGGATAAAAAGCTATGCAGCAATAAGAAAGTATTGTTTTGTAAGGATTAGGCCAATCATGAAAAGTAAAAAAAAGATCAGATTGAGCTTGGTACATTCAGCGACTGCGATAATCTTTTGTTTTCCTGTTCTCTCTCTCCCTCGCTCACGCTCATGCAAGGACTCGGGTATGGAACAGCTTATTTTGGTCCCACAATAGTCCAGTACTTGTTGTCTTTAGCCCTGGAGAGATACTGTCTCTTGTTCAAGAGTGGCTTGTAACGCATTCATCGATGTGTGTTCGTTTTTCCAACCACTGACTCCAGTCACAGTGCACTCTTTGTGAAGGTCACCAGGATTTTTAAATTGGTTTGGATTCACAATCCTCTCCAGGGTGTGGTTACCCCTATTGCTTGTAGACGGTTTTCCCCATCTCATCTTTTCCCTCACCTTTCTAATAATGTGCTTGGACCCAGATCCTTGTAAACTCAACCTTTTTTGCAACAACTTTGTATCTTGCCCTCCTGCAAAATGTATGCAGTTGTCTTTTGTGCCACTGTCAAGTTGGCAGTGTTCCCTATGGTTGTGCAGCATACAGAACTTTACTGAAAGACCTTAAAAAGGCATTTTCGAGCTTTTTGAGTTAATTAGCTGATTAGAGTGTGGCACCAGGTGTCTTCAACATGGAACCTTTTACTAAAATACACAGGTGATTATTAGTTATAATCATCATCGAAATTATAATAAATCAACACTTGGAAAAAACTCAACCTGTTTTAAAATCATACAATTACTCCAGGAGCAAAACTACAATACACTTTTAATATAAAAAAAATAATTGTTTCCTCACAATCCTTCCTGAATCTGACCAATCAACTCATCGCTAATGGAATCCAACTGTGAATTTCCCTCACAGTTCCACTTTTTGCTCAGGTGGAGATTAAGTGGTTGAGGAAACAGCTGTCGATGTTACACAGCTAAGCAGATTAGTCCCTGCCTGACCAACAGCTAGCACAACAATAGACCTTCACTACAGAAAGACTGACAACAATTTTCATCAACAGATCCTGCAAAACATCTTAATATTCACACATCACTATTCAAAAATGTAAGCTTGCTTTGACTAGCAATTTACATAAGTTTCATATTAGTTGTTATTACATTAAACTGCCACTACGACATGATAAAGGGGTGTTACTAGTTCTTTGATTCATTCTCCTATGGCATCCCAGATATAAAATAAAAATGTCAGTAAACATATAGATTGTGTAACTTCTGGTACTCAAAATGTCTCAATAGTCAAAAGCCATTAATAAAAAGCACTAGGTCACAATTTCAAAGCGCTGACTTATTGGGAAGTCTTCAGACTATCACAAGACTTCATGAAGAGTGTTTTTATGAGTCAGTCTATCCCGAGGCATAGATGGAACAACAGTGTTTACTATGACCACTATTCCCAAGGAAGGATTCTAGCTGTGCTCCCAATGGTCGTAGAGATCTAAGTGTGTGATGTGTTTGCGGAGACACAGAGTGCGGAAAAACAAGAGTTTTGTAGCATGTTCCTTCTGTCCGAAATGCAGTGAAACCAGGATCAATGCAAAAAAAGTTAATCATCCCAAAGCACATCTTTATGTGAACAACTAGCTCACGACAATGGTTCATCAAAATGTATAGCAGATATACATTTATATATATAACGTGTGTCTTTCTTATATAAATATACTTATACAAGACAAGGTAAAACTTTAGACACATTTACATCCAGCCTAAAAAAATCTTCTATTTAAAAAACTAATCTGCTGTCTGATAAGTGCTAAGCTTTAAACTTTGCTTAGAGCATAATTTTTTTGTGGCTTTTGGTGCATATTTAGGGCCTAAACATGCTCAAATAGTCACATTTTTTGCACACACATCAGATTTGCTGAAATTTTACGCTTGACTGTGGTTTTGAAATGTGGGTGTGTCATCTAAGTTTATGTTGCCCTCTTTTTTTGTCATACACAAATAAAATATAGCACATGTGTAGAGTACTAAAACTTAAATATAAGTAATAAGTATATCATATTTCCAAAATTGAGAGAAAGTTAACTATTTTGCAAAAAAACTCCCAGAGATTTTATCTGATAATCTCCAAACTCCATCAGTCTTATCTTAAGGCATATGGAATGTTAAATTGCAAAGCTTTTTTTAAGCTTTACAATCTTAAATGTTTTTTTTTCACTAAAATATGTGTCCAGCGTGGCTGTCAAAATTAGAAATTTTGACAAACAGGAAGTTGTTAATAACTTAGCAACGCAATGTGGCGTGGTAAGGGTCCTTGTCCAAGCAAATCTTTATAGCAACCTACAGTGTCAGTTATAGTGGCAACATGGAATATTTTATTTTCTTCAGAATTTCTTTGAAGACCATCTTTGCAATTTGAATTGCTTATGTAAAGGAGCAAGACTTGCAAAAGAAAAAAAAGTTTCAGGAAGTCAGTAATTTTGTAAAAAATGGGTACATTGTACCTGCTTTGCCTTAAACTGCATATAGAGATTGTGTCTGTTCACCTCCAAACTCAATCAGTCTTATCTTAAGGCTTTGACTTGGCGGCCATCAAAATTCAACATAAACTGGAAATTCAGCCTTACGATGTCTGACCAACCCCAAATTTAACAACTATTTTAACAGTCCATGTCTAAGCACCTCTACAACGTACTCTCTTGGTTATAGCACCACCAAATGGCTGCAGAATCTAAAGCATTTAAAATTGATGAAGTACCTTTTTACCATTTTTAACAAATGTGACAAAAATATTGGCCAAAACAACACAAAACAGCAGCCGCATTCTGTCATCACCAGTGTGTGAATGTGGAGTGAATGACTAATGCTCTGAAAAATGTAAAGCATCTTTGAGTGTCTGGAAAAGCACTATATAAAGCAAATGAAGGAACAATTATTAAAATTATTTTAAAAATTGTCATTTTATCTCTTCTTTAGTGACCCAATCTCAGTGATGGGGATGTGGGCTGGCGAGAAAGTGATGACAATGCTTTTGCATTTCTTTCCCTCTGTTGATCTAAGTTCATCTATTGGTTGCTGGCAGTGAAACAAACGCGTGATTGGCTGTTCTCAAAGTCACTCCATTTGAGTGATGGGCACCTGCTGTTAAACACAACAGAGCTCACTTATCGATGAGCCAATGTTAGCAATGTGGATATCTGTTTTTGTTAAGTCTCATTCGTTTCAGACTTTAACAGTCAACATTAGGGACGACACAATACTCGGTTTTATACAGAGCCGTTCGGTAGACCTCCTCGGTTCAATTCATGCTTGTGAACCCAGTTTCACTATTTGAAAACACACTTTTACTTCACACATCTACAATATTTGTATTAAATTGATTCAAACTTTGCTCACGAACATCATCACACGTAAACAGTACAAAAGCGTGTTATATGCAATAGATCCAAACTACAGATCTTAAAATAGCAGTTTACATACAAACTCCTAGGAAACCCCATTCCCAGAATTACCTTGTATTAGAAATCTATTTATTATTTAATAAATAAGAAAGCTGTAAAATGCATCAATATATGTAAAAACTTTAATGTTTGTTTTCAAATATTCTCTGCTCTTTATGCAACCATAATCTACCTGGCTTTACCTCTGCAATGTGCTTTGTTCTTCAAAATGATAAATGTCACAAAAAATGTGAATAGTTTTAGGATTTGAAGCATGTGTTTTTTGTTTTTGTTGGAGTTTTCTATTTGGAATTGACTCGTTACTTTTCCAGACCTCAGACTGAACGGAAACTTGTTAAATGGACCCTTCAAATTAATCGAGTACCCCCGGTATTGATGGAGGAGAGGCACTGGAAAAAGGTACTGGAGAGACTGAAGGAGGTAGAGAAGGAGGCTAGAGTAAGGGAATGGAGGTACAGGTGAAGAGGCTGAAGATACAGGAGGAGGAGATAAAAAATGAGAGCTAGAGGAGATGGAGGAGAAGAGGCTAATGTAAATATATGCTAATTATGAGAGTAACTTGAAGAATTAATAGAAAAATGAATGATAACGCTATAACTAAAGTAAGGTGTTATCTGAGTTATAAATGTAGTACAAATCAAAGAAAACAACAAAAACATACACATCTTCTAAATTGGTACAAACGATTTAAATCGAAAGTTGACACGATTTCCGCGTGTTATCGTCAACCTTACAAAGCTTTGGTTGATTTCCCCAACTAAAACGCTTAACCTAACGTTAGGAGAAGTACTTACAAGTACAGGTCACCTGTTATCTTCAACATATATGCGAACAGACACTAAAATGGGAATAAAACGTTTGCTTTCTTAGCATTTTACAACTCCATGATAAAACATATTTACACTATGGTGCAGTGCATCTGAAGGATGCTAGCAGTTATCAAGCTAGCAAGCACTAAACTGGTCACAATGGGATTAAGTTTCTGATTTATAGCCCCCAATAAAATACCTCCTTAAACATATTAAACCTAAAACATTAGCAATGTGCGCATTCCTTCAAAAAGAGCAATTAAATAACCATGTTTACGGCAGGATACGCCTGCAGGTGGTTAACTTAGCGGATGCTAATAGAAACGAACGGAGGATGTAAACACGGGCAGTTAAATAACCGTTACACGAGAGATAAACTCACCCCTATAACCACACTGTCCTCTCCTTGGAATGAAGGGATGTATTTGTCCCCCCGTATCACCTCAGAGCTGTTTAAAGGCCGAAAACGGCACATGACTTTGATAGTGCACTCGGCCGGGTCCGCCATCTTCAGCTGTGAGGAGGAGGATGATGATGATGATGATGATGATGGGGATGTGGAGGACGAGGAAGGCGAACACTATTCTGGGCTCTATCTTTCTCTATCAATGTCCAGGGCAAGTGGAAGTGGGTATGGGAAGTATGGTTTATTTTTATTTTTTTTTTTTTGTGGATGAGGGTGTGGATGGGTTTGTCACTCCCTGTAAAATTGAAACACTGGGGTCAGTTGTCACAGTGGAAACAGTTGACTGTGTGTGTGTTCAGTTCAGCATGTGTTTTATGTTATAGTAGTTCACAACACTTAAAGTGAAATCCTGCCAAGAATTTATTTGATTCTTTTTATTTATTAAATGAGTCATTCCACCAAATGGGTGCCATTTCTGTCCTTGGGATTTTCTTTGTGTAAATAAGCATTGAAATTGCATCATAAATACTTTTTTATACTTAGCACAGTGTACTACGTAGTTTATTTTATATAAAATATAAGCTAGAACTTTTAAAATATTGATAAAATTCACATACATCAGCAAAAAGTAGCATTTATTGCTTGTCTCAAGTCTCTGATGCTACAATTCATTATAAAGTAAGGTTACGATTTTTTTATATGTAAATACATATATAGTGTTTGTTTCAAATGCATTTACTTATTTAATATCAAATATCTATACTTTCTGGGGAACTGGGGAATTTCCAAAAGTAAGTTTTTCAGCAGGAAGTTGCATCACTTGGATTTTTAGAAGGCCATGGGAAAAGCAAAGGTAAGTTCTCATATTACATATGTGATGATTTTTGTGATGACTTCTTGGAGCATAATTTTAAAAATACTATCTTGTTAATTATTTCAGAGATTAAATTATTTAGTGTTAATAATAGTGGGTAAATAACTGAATTTCCTTGTTCTGTAATCATGTGTACCATGTGACTATTTAGAGTGTATTTGCTACTCAGTCCTGTTACGTATATAAAGAATAAGAAGAGGATTAGTAACAAGAAAAATGCCACCCATCTTTTGATTATGAATCTAATTAAACAATTAAATACGTCACTTAAGGTGGAATACTTAGGTATGTATGCAAGTTTGTGGAATGGCTCTTAAAAATGTTGTGTTAATGTACGATATTACGCACAAGATTAGAACATCTGTAAACACTGATTAAAAACTAGATTATTATTTAACCCCACTGCTCTATGAGTTTTGGAAAATCTGAGAGCAATGCAATTCCTTCTGCATTAACCCAGCTGCCGAGTTTTGAACAGCTGAAAAAAAGCAGCTGCATCGATACCTCACCCTAAACGTAAAATTAATGACATGGCGCGTTATTCTGCTGGAAATAGATGCCAGATGATGGGTACACTGTGGTCATGAAGGGATGAACATGGTCAGTAACAATACTCAGGGAGGCTGTGACGATGACATGATACTGGGGCAAAGTGTTGCAAGAAAATATTCCCCACACCATGAGCAGCCTGAACTGTTTTTTTTTAACCGTGCCCTGTCCTGCTTAAAAGCCATCACATGGGGGAGCAAATGCTCCATTTGAGTTGAACAGTTTTGTTATCTCCAGGGGAGTAAACACCTGGTGTGGTGTTTCCTCCTCTGGATTGAAGCAGTGAATGTATGTAAATATTTATAGGTTGTTTTTCCCACGGACCAGTTTATATTAATTGCATCAGGATAGGGCGGTGTTAAATGGAAAGGGGGAGTGGATAAGGGATTGGAAAAGGTGAGGGGGAAAGGTTCAAGAGTGAGAAGAATAGGAAAAATACCTACGAGAACATACCATGTAAGTTTGTTACAGTTCGTGCTGTGCAGTTTTTGTAGTTTGTACATAACACACACATATACACAGAAGAGACCTGGGGCCTGTACCATGAAGCCGGATTAGCTGGCTAGCCAGGTAAGTTTAGGATTAGTTTGCACCAATGCTGGGTTTTAGGTACCATGAAAGAAACTCGGCTTCAGTTGGTGTTCATTGCCATGGTAACTTGCGCTGCACGGCTAACCTACTCCGGGGCAGGTTAAGTTCTGGATTCTAGATCTCAACACGAAATTTGACCAATCAGTAGTGAACATTTAAGTGACGCAACTAATTTCTAGTGTCTGTTGCAATGGCTTGTCCTTTTCTGAGAAATCCCGTGGACATTTCCGTGCAAATTGTTCGAAGAGCGCTTCGCAGAGAAAGAGTTTTTAGGGACAGACAAGATCCCATTGCCTT
This sequence comes from Danionella cerebrum, assembly GCA_007224835.1. NCBI lineage: Eukaryota > Metazoa > Chordata > Actinopteri > Cypriniformes > Danionidae > Danionella > Danionella cerebrum. The sequence continues at coordinate 214,059 of SRMA01025395.1, read as the reverse complement.
CCCTGATAGTTACTTGTATGAAAGATACAGATGTAAGGCTGGTCCATCGGTTGATCCAAAAACGGGTTTCAACCATGGATGAAGGTTTTCAGCCGTGTTCTGTCTTTCAGAGCTTGCGGGAACTTTAATTATTGAATTTAACTTTAATCTGACTCCATATTTTAATAAGAAGGTTATTGTTTACCTTTATCATAAGCTTTGATTAAAGCTATAGTAAACTATGTATTAATAATTGTTAATAATTAGAGAAATGCACTCTCTTGTTATAATTAACCCTTTAAACCTTTGTTACATAATGTGATACTTTAGTTCTTAGCATTTACCATTATTTTAGAAAGTGATTAGAGAGTAATTATTGAGAAGATTGAACATCTCATTTATTAACAAACACTTAGTTACACAGGAAAAAGGTGAAACAATAGTAGAGGCTACATGATCTGAAAAGGCTCTAAGCCTCCCAGATCACGGGCTTATCATAGACGAACAGCAATGACTACATGATCTGGAAAGACTCTAAGCCTTCCAGATCATGGGTATGTTCAGAGACAAACAGACCGCGAGCTCCTCTTGCGTTCTTCCTCAAATACCATCCTGATCCAAGTCCACTCCCATGGGAGGGTCTACTTGAAATGTAAATCAGACAGCATGTTTGAGAGACCACGTGACCATATATGGTGTTCCTCAGAAACAAAGTAATCGAATCTGGTGTATCTTTCAGAGGCAGGCGCCATTAACCAAAGTAATCACAGATGCGGATGGTAATCTCATTAGCACCTTTGCAACACAAAGCAGGTTCAGGGAGTGGTTGAGAGTCTCAACCCCCCTGGTTTAAACTCTTTGCAACACTGTTAGATTTCTATTGAGTTATTTACACATTCACAAATGTTATTGTATATAAATATATATATAATTATTCACAACCTTACACAGATTTTCCGCCGAAGGCATATTGTATCTTTGCGAAATTCTAGAGCCGCACATAACAAATGTGACGCATCGAAGCCATGTCCTTACTGTAACGCTAATGGTATGTATTGCGTAGCGTTTTTTTTGCGTGTGTGCGTGTGTGTGTGTGTGTGTGTGTGTGTGTGTGCGTGTGTGTGTGTGCAAGCATTTAAAATTATTGTAACTGTTAACAGTAGTTCAGCAGTGAAAGCATATTGAAATCCAGTAATTGAAAAGTAGTTAGTAACACTACAACTTTAGTGATCATTCTTCATTTGTCCGGTCGAATGCTTTTAACAATTACACTGTTATTGTAAAGTGTTAGCATAATTTTTTACGGGCGTGCAAATACATAAACTAACGTTACATATACATAATTAGACCTTGATGTATAAAATATGTATTTAATTTACGCATTAACGCTATCCGCAATCTTTCTCCAACAGTCTTCTCTCGCTTTTGCAGCAGACACGGTATTACTGCACGCTTGTAAAACGTGCTTAAATTCATTGTATTTCTGCATTATAATAGTTTGCTCCTCCGCGGAGAAATATAAGGACCTCCCTCTCTCCATGTCGAACGCAATTGGTTGTTCGGTGGCACGTCACTCTTTTATGTGCACGCACTCGCCTCAAGTAATCATGTTTAAGGATCAAAGCCTGGGTTAACAAAGAAAGTTGATGAGCTTCATCATGGTACCAATAATGCCTCATTGCATCGGTTTGGATTTGTCAACCCAAAACGAATCCTGTAACTCTGAGTTTGTTCATCTACGTTCATGGTACAGGCCCCATGTCTACTTCCCTTATTGAGTCGCTGCCATGTGATTGGCTGATTAGTAGTTTTTGTTAACGAGCAGTTGAACAGGTGTATCTAATAAAGTGGCTGGCGAGTGTATACTTATAAGAAGTGCACAAACACCATTATTCATTAAATTATTAAAGACCACCTACAACATTTTTTGTGCAGGAAGTGCGATGCACTTAGGAAATATCAATGACAACAGATACAAGTTCTGAATCATTTAACATCTTGTTTATTCAGAGAAAGGCAGAGACTAAAATATTTCACATGTCTCTGTAGCCAATCAGGATCCTCCAACAAGTCAAATGAGATCACAGTTGGAGAGCAAGACTTCACTGTTCATTTTCTCTTGTCTTAGTTCACCGAAGCCTTGGGGATGTTTTGACTCACCAGAATCACCATACATTCCTCATAACAAGGAACCACTAGAGAAGCAGTTTTTCAGAATAAACAAATTCGCCACATGTGATGCTTCTTTATGACCAAACAGGTTCTAGTATGCATCATGTGTTAATTGTGTAGGTTCACTTTCCTCAGCCGTTCTTGATGAATATTTGATATACACTGTAGAAAAGTGCAGGACAGGTTCTCATGGGAAGAACACAGTAAATTATGAATCAGGTTGACTAAATCTTACCACTGGCAAGATGCTTTACAGTGAGAAGATTTACTCTGTTTGCTGTTTCTAAAACTTGCTGATCAGTGCACAGCACTGTGGTCTTTATTTAAATACTTTTAGCTTTATTGACATGAATCTTTTTTTTTTATTTCAGACATATAGCTATTTATTTGTAATTTTTTTTGTATTTTTTCAGCGTGTCCTGTCCCACTCAAAAGCCATCACATGGGAGAGTAAATGCTTTGCTGAGTTGGACAGTTGAGTGATGGCGCAGTAAAATTTTGCAAGTTGTATAAATTGAATATTTACGCAACCTCTTGTTGATTTTTGGGGCGGAAAATGTGTTTATCTATTTTGTTAGAATCTTAATGTGCCGCCATGTAACTAAGCACCTATTCCGTTTCGAACGTCACAGGAAGATATACCTACCCTATACCTACCCACCTATCTATACCTACCACATACCACTTTATTTTAGGCATTATCCCCTGCTACTGTATTGAATAAAGTTTCCTAAATAATGTTAGGAGAGGCCTGTTTAGACTACCATCTAAAAATGTGTTTAAATTACTATGAAGTGATTCAAAGCACTGCTTGGTCCAAAAGTGTTTCTTGAAACAACTACTCCTTCAATTGTCCACTAGATGTCACTGTCATTTGTTTGAATGAAACAGAGACTGTAAAAACATTGCCTCCGGTTTGTGATGTTTGAAACAAACATGTTAAGGTAGCTGCCATGACAGTCGGAAGCAGGCGGCGGTACACTGTGTACAAGGGCAACATTCCTTTCCAGGGCAACATTCACTCACATATTCACACCTTAGGGGAGTTTAGATTATTCAAGTAACCTAATCGCATGTTTTGGAGACTGTGGGGCAAACCGGAGTACCCAGAGGAAGCACGGGGAGAACATGCAAACCTGGTGAGCCTTGAACTGGCAACCTTCCACAGTGCTACTCACTGCGCCACCTTGCCGCCCATTCTAAATTTAGTCAGTTTTGCTGTTTCAGCTTCTCTTCTTGAAAAATGATTAAATCCAACCTGGCCACACCATTAAGACCACATTTTATGTTTTAATGTATGAGGACATCACTTGCGTCCGGCTGTCTTTCAGACTCTGGGGTCTTTGTTGTCTGCCAAAGTAAACACATACACACACACACACACGCACAAAATAATAGGATAACGTAAATGTTATTGAAATATTTCAGCATTTTCACCAGATATCCAGTGAAGGCAGACATACAGGGCATTTTCTCAAGAAAGGAAAGTATGAGGTTTTAATTAGACACTGACTTGTTGGCATCTTAAGCATCTTAAACAGTTGTCTTTGGGGAGAATTACTCACACTTGCACACTCTGTGCCTGGGTGTGGCAGACAACATGTGGAAATGTTTCAGATCTTTTACCCTTCCACGAGTAAGAGACAGCTCCAGCTAATAATAACACATGTCCAAAAGCAACATGTAAGCAACACTTTGGCCACAGTTTGGATTCTGTGTCATACTTTTATTAAAAATGTTATATCACAGTATAAGTGATGTCTGTTGCATCACATAATCTCATGTGTAAAGATTTTCTGAAGGTAAAACAGAAAATATACTACATATAGGCAAAATTGAGGTGAATATATGTCCATATACAGGTCTCCTGTGTTGCTTCTTTATGTCTGCATATAAGCCCTACATATACATACAAGACATGTCCCCTATAGAGCGAGCATTAACTAGCTCATATTTTCTTATAAAGGAAATATCAAACTTTAAAGGAAATTAAGAGAGGCCTAGGCCCAAATAAAAAATATACGGGACCATTTACAGAAACCTTGTTTAAAAGAATAGGAGGGTCCAGCAGAACAAACTACCCGCCTCAGGCTTGAAACAAACTAATTAAAGAAAGCAAAGTAAACAAAGCCTGTGTGTTAACATTTAAAGGTGTCATGGTATTGTTTTATTTTCAATAATATGTTGTTCACATTGGTCTAACTGTTTTGAAAAATTTTTAATCAAAATTACATACAACCTCTTCATTTTCTAGCCCAGGCTTACTCCGGATATGGGCTGAGATTATACTCACTAACTACTCTCCAGGTACTCACCTATTGGTTACTGAATTGCATATTCATAATGTGTATGCAAATTTACAATCTGACAGTCAACATAGATGTGAGGGAGATTAGAATAATTAATTACGAGCAACTTCAGTGCTGAGCTATCAACATTTTATTAAAGCAACATTGACGCTGTAACAGCGTTTGGAGGAAACGTTATACAACCTTACCTCCATGAGCCAGAATCCGATCCCGAATCAGTTACCTCGTTACCTTGTTACCTCGAACGTTTTCTCATTAGCTCCGGATAATTCCACTCCAGAAGAATTAATGAATACACTAAAACTGTAGATTGACGAGCCCCTAAAGAAATCACTTCAACACGCCAAGACCAATCAGAGAGAAGGATTGTGTGGAGCGTTTTTATTAGCTGATCTTATCTGAAATGTTTAAACTGTGCTGTCAGGATTGAGCCAGAAACGCTTTGAGAGGGAAAGGCAAAAATGATGGATATTAGATGGATAAATTCCTTCGGCGGATTCCTCCATGTTACACACTTTAACATAAGTTTAATAAACATTCAATAATTGTTGAAAACGTAATAAATGATTGTATGAAACAATCTTCAAAATATGTACTAAACACATTTGAATAAAGTCAATCAGTTTACTGTCGCAGTCTCTATATACGTCATTCATGCAACATATGTACGCATGGCTGTTGTCCTATATTAAAAATAGATCAAATAGAGTAAAGCCACCAATTTTATATATTTCACATGTATGGAAAACCGATATACAAACCTATATTAGAACATACATGTTTATTTAGGTTATTTCTGTGTCAACCACCAAGCCAACAGGAAATAAACCGTAACAAGCCAGGAGCAACTAACACTCAACATGCCAGGCAGGAGCTAAACCAATACCTAATAGAACCTAAACCAAACTCCTCAAGCAGAAACCAACCACACTTAAAAACAACCAAAATGAATCAAGAGAGGCGATTGCTTGTTTAAACAGAAATTTATTTATACGTCTTGCCCTTGTTTGCTGGATCCCACCCAAAGTCTTGAATACGTGACCTTTCAGACAAGTCTCCAAAATGGCTGATATAAGCCACAGGCTCATCACATAAAAAGGAAGATTAAGAGTTCATTACCCCGGTTTACTAAAACAACTGCTACATTGCTGCTTGAAGAAATGGTAGAGACCATACAATGAACATTTTCAAACTTCCCCTTAATCCAATGACCGCTCTGTAGGACAATAATATTATTTACTCAAATGATTTCCGACTTGAGCAGACGTTACTATAGCAACTGCTGCCTTTTCATTTGTGTTAGCATTTCCCTGCAGCGTTCAATATTCTGGAGGTTAATAGTTTGATCCCAGCAGCATGAAGCACTTTCCATGAGACCCACACCTGCAGAAAACGTGATCATCAACCAGTCTGTGATGAAATACTGTGTTTTAATGGATCAATATCTTCTTCTGATCAGTTTTTCCCTAGAAATAAAGGTGTGAAACAAATCAATCCAGAGAGAAGCAATCTGGGTTTTATCAGAAGGAACACATTTTGCACATTAATTTTTAGCCACTAAGTGGCGCTGTAGGATATAATTTCGTTTTCTTATAAAACTCAATACAACTCGTGTTTATTTTCTCTATCTTCTATGTTGATGAAAATCTATAAAGTGTATAATTATGACAGGCAATTTTTCATGTTCAACTTCACTTGTATGATTCTCACATCCTTAACAGAGGGCAAGAGCTTGTTGGTTTAATTATGGATGGATGAGTTGGTGGTAATCTCTTCTTGAGATTATGCATGGAAGTATCTACAGCTCGCATGCATGGAGCACAAGCCAGAACTGTTCTATTCTGGACTTTAGCATTCAAAGTTCTCAATCATTTCTTGTTGATCTCATATTATTTAGAAGAGTCATAACATTCTTTTATTTAGAATATTATGTTGTTTGCCATGGCCTAATTGTATAAGAAATGTGATTCTTTTTTCTCAAAAAGTCTACTTACAATTAAAATCACTTGCAAACTCTTCATTTTCTAGACCAGGTTTATTCCGGAAATAGGCTGAGCTTTTCATTTCGAAATGAACTTTGTAAATACTCCCCAGTTACTCACTTATTGGTTACTGATTTGCATATTCATGACTTGTATGCAAGTTCCTGTCTGACGCAGCTTCAATGCAAACATTCAATTAGCTTCAATTTCTTTTAAAGCAATATCGTTATATGCTGCAATGGCGTTTAAAGGATACATTATAAAACTCTGAATGAATAATTGAAATCAACTTTTGTTTAACGAGTCGTGATCAGTGGTGACCCAATGTGAACTTCGGCTCCATGTACGCATTTTAACTTTAATAAACAATTCCATTATCAATAGATATGGGTCTTGTTTTGTTTATTAAGTAAAAAACATTGAAGCACATTTTTTAAAATAACTTTATAAATAATTGTAAAAATGTCACAAATGTAATTGTTTCAGATAAGTGCTCTGTCTTTCCCACTGACTCTCGTGTGTTTGTTTCCGGATATCACAAGAGAAAGCGTTCCTTTGTGGATCACTCCTCAAGAAGAGATCGGCCCTTTCATGTCTGGCCGTGATGTTACAATTGGACGCATGTAACGTCATTAATGGCTCACACATAAAACCTGATTTTTAAAAGAAACAAACTCGTTTTTTTTTGTTCTGGAACTTTCATGTTTCGATTTTTGATTCAATCTACTCATAGGAATCACCATAAAAGCCAATAAAAGGTTCAACATGTCATGACCCCTATAAGACAGGCACATCTCGTCAGGGAAGGAGTGGTAGGGCTCAAGACAAAAAAAAAATCTTCAAAACATAACTTTAAACGTATTTTGTGTTGGTTTTTGATTTACTGGTTAACAAGATCACTTACAAAAATAGTTACTGACCCTTAGAAATCCGGAGCCTTATTGAGCGGTTTTTACTACTTTACAACTTGCTCTAATCAATTATTTAAAACAATTGTTTGTGGCAATGCTTGATATAATTTTTGTAATCCTGAAATTGTACCAAAAATACAATTTGAGTATTAAATGTTGTATTGAGTTTTATAACAAAAAAGTTATAACAAAAGTGTTGAGACTAAATAAAAAAAAAAAATCATAAATCCACCAAACAAGAAAACACAAAGTCAAAAAACGTGAAAACCCTTCCTAAAAAGATCCCTCTCCACAGCACATTGTGTTTTTTTTGTGCCAGAAAAACACAGGCCATATCACAAGTCTTGTACTTCCAATCATCATCACTTGTTTCACAAATTGTTTAGTAAGAATATTATCCAATAAAATAGTAGCACAAAATTAATTCGAAGCGGCAAGTGGTGAGCTCAGTATTTTGTTTCAGCCTGTTTTGCTCATTTGTAGGGTTTACGTGTTTGATTTGGTGATTTTGGCCCAATAAAGCACCATTCACTGAAGAGCCGGAGTATGTGAAGTCTCTCATGCTGCCAAACAATGCCCTCGGCATCCCATACTATGACATATGACACTTTATTTTGAGCCTTTAATTTGCCCATTTTTTCTTGAAATGTTCACAGTTCTCGCTTGAATACATGTCTCAAATAAGGACTGGTCATAGTGCATAGTGTAAAATTTGGCCAATTTAAAGCCCTTTGATTTGAGCCCTTTAACCCTTAGAAGTATCGTTCTATCACACCGTTTTCTTTGCCAAACACAGTGGCTGTTTTGAATGACGCAACCCACCTATTGATCAATTTTGGTTTCACATATAATGTACATTATAAGAGCTGACACATTTCTTTTTACAGACCCCAAATCTGTGCAATCTAGTGATTTAAAGAAAGGTTAACCCTTGAAAGTACAAGAACTGTGAGATGGCTTGTGTTTTTCAAAGTTCTGGCACAAAAAGTGTTTGGAACAGTACATAAGGTTTTGGAAATACAGTGGTACCCTGAGATACGAAATTAATCCATCCCGGCTTGCTTTCGTATTTGAAGCAAGTTTTACATGTAAAACGCCTAATCTGTGCAACGCCCCTCAGAAACAACAGTATGAGTTGATAATAAATGGAAACAAGAGAAAAATCAAGTAACGTTTCTTCAATCCTTAAATCTACACATGGTTAATGATAAATGATAATAAAACACAAGCAAAGTACGTAATACTTACACAAATTTGAAACCTTACTGTGAGTGAAGTGATTTGTCAGGGGGGGTGGAACGGGTGGCAGAAAACATTACAGCACCACGTATGAAAGTTGACTTTCTTGAGGTATTTCACTAATTACTAACACAAACATGGTTTCAAGCACAAGCGCAGACAGTACCGAGCGTACTGGAGAGAGCGCTTCTGAGAACGCGTCACTGGGTTTCTCTAATTTGCACTACAGAACAGCACTTTTCACGTTATAAACGTTATTTCTTTCTTGACTCTAACATTTGTTATAACTAGAGTTGAGCTGGATACTCGTTTCAGCTGAAACGAGTATCTGGTATGGATAAAGCACTTTTGCCGACTATGAGTATCATACGAGTCAATATCCGTGCTCGGATTGGATAAAAGTTCTCATTGGGTAGTTTACTGTGTCTGCGTTCTGTGATAGGATAGTCAGCCCCTCCCCTACACACATACCCCGCTCTGCTCACACACACACACACGCACGCACGCACACACGTACACACACACTGAGAAGAGAAGAGAACAGCGCGCTCTCTCTCTCTGTTCTCTCCCTCAGTCACTCAGGTTTGCAGTTTTTTTCCCGTTAACGTTTAGTGTTTCTTCAGCTTCAGGTTTGTTTTTTTACTTTGATTTGTTTGTAGTACTTACTTTTTAACCAGTAGAGTTTTGGTAAACGTGGGGTTTGTTCAGACGTGGTGCTTGGTAAAAGCGACTCGCATCTCTGCCTGTCTTACACGCTTTGCACTGCAGCATCTCAGTTCATCAAGTGTCCAGTCTGAGCGTGTTTTTAGCACAGCTGGAAATGTGCTCAGTCCACAGCGTGAAAACTTAGACCCTAGCCATGTGGCACAACTGGTCTTCATTAAAGTCAATGCAGATCTGAAAAACAGCGTCGGACTATTTGATCCGTTGAACACAGTCCATCAGACTTAAAAAGCAGATAATAGAGCAGAACTGTTCATATCTCAAATTTTTTTCTGTATCTCGATGCAAAAATCGTTGTATCTTGAACATTTCGTAACTCGAAGCATTCGTATCTCGGGGTACCACTGTATTGGCCTGATTTAACAGTGTCTTTGCTTTTTGGGGGTATTTATGAATAAATATGCATGAAAAATTACAAAAAAAAATCACTCAAACAGTTTTTTTTTTGTACAATTTTAGGTTTGTTGTGGAATTATTGTGTAATGTAACAAAAGAAAGATTATATAATATTATATGTATAAGAACCTGGGGTTGTACTAAAAAAAGATAAACATATTTAAAAGATGTTTTAAAGGTAATTTATTAGAACAAATTGTAAAGTAGTAAAATGCTTGAATAGACCCTGGACTTCTATGACTTAGGATTTGTGAAGGGATCAAATACTTTTTCCAAAAGCATTCTTCTGGATTATAAAAAAAAACATTGATTCTCTTTCATTATATGCATTGGTTATTTATTGATCTGTGGGCAAACATTCAGAATCAAGTCATTACTGCAAAACCTGCATACGCATATATGCTGCCAGTATATATCTTTACGCTTTTTGTTATCTATTTTAAAGCCTTGCCTTTGCAACTTTTTTTCTCATTCACAGCCTTTATATGTCCACACTGAAGAGTGAATCATCCACACGGTGCACAATGAATCTTTAATTCATCAAAGGCAAGCTTACATAACATTTAAAGATGTCCTGGCAGAAGCTGGGCACACTTGAGAAGTGAGAATTCATTTGGATGCTGCTAGCTTTCACAGTTTCATTATGTATGTGCTACATTACACTTGAATGGATTGGACTGAAAAGAGGCTAACACAGTGCAAAACCCGACAGAAGACGGATCCGCTTTAAATGTAAATATAGGAAAAATACTTGCAATTAAAAAAAAAAATAACGGGAGAAAGTTATATTTTATTCATGTTTGAATGGAAAAAAAAACAGTGTGATGCATAAATGTACTGGAACGACTACTTACCAAAAAGTCCACTTTTCTGTGCGTCTGTCATCCGATGTTGTCTTGAGTAGGAATCAAGGAAACACAGAGAATGTTCAAAACACATATACAGTGGTACCCCAAGATACAAACTCAATCCGTTCCAGGGTTTCTTTCGGATCTCGAACAATTCGTATGTCAAAGCAAGTTTTACATGTAAAACGCCTAATCCGTGCAACGGCTCTCAGAAACAACAGTGTAAGTAGATAAAAAAATGGAAAATCAGAGAAAAATCAAGTAACGTTTCTTCAATCCTTAAATCTACACATTGTTAATGTAATAAATGATAATAAAACAGAATAAAACACAAGCAAAATACTTAATATGTACACAAATGTGAAACCTTACCGTGAGAGTGAAGCGATGTGTCGGAGGAGGTTAAATAACTCATTATTTATAACTTATTCAAGTGACAATTCAGTTACATACAATTATAAGCTTGTTGTTCTAATATAAATCCTTTTGATTTTTGTCAGCTTATGAAAACCCTCATAACTCCATTAATAAAGGATCAAACTGTCCAAATGAATAAAGAAAAATAGCATTTTTGTCATTTGTTTAGCGAAAAAGAAAAAAAAACCCTCAGAGACTGAAGACGATGCATATCGATCATCATGTTTTATCATCAGGCTGAAGAAACAGATCACAGATAAACTATTAGCTCCGCCCATTTGACATCTTGAAATTTATTTTAGCGTGAGAAATCGGAGGTGTGGCGTGAGCAATCACTCAAATGTGTGCGTCTTACGTTCAATGTGTGAGAAACGGCAGCTCTGCAGTTTCACTCGTGAGTATGGATGCAGAAGGCCACCGCATAAGGCATTGTGGGAAATGTATTTTTTTTCTGTTTTCTTTTTTTTTTTTTAAGACACTCAACACTTTTAAGCTCTCGCGGGCCACATCTGAGTTTGACACTTGTGTCATAGAGTAATTGCTGTCAGCATTTGTGTACTGTACTATAATGTCAGAAAAATGTATTTACCTGTTCTCTAAATCTTCAGATTATGGTGGACACAGGGAATCTACTGATGTTTGGTTGTACCCTTATTACACTAGGTCATCAGATATTACTGTTCTTTGTCTTCGCAACCTCTTCCTTATAGAAATGCTCTCAGAACTGGCTTACTCTGCATGTTCCCTCACATTATTAGTCACAAGCGTTTTGAGTTGTGTTCAAGTGGTTACACCTCCGCTTTAAATGTGTTTGACTTTTGTTACCTGTGCTCACCTTTATCCAGAACAGGTGTATCACTATGAAAATGTGTTGCCAAGTTGTGTCTAAATGGGTGAAAAGTGCATATGGTTTTGCACAAAAGAGTGATTGATTCCATCACTGGGTTCAGGTGATAGAGTTTAGTGTTTTAGCAATTGAGAAAAACTGTAAAAACCCCTAAATTATCAAAATCCACAAAGGCTTTTTTTTTAATGATCACAAATCTCTGACGTTAAAAATACTCACCGTAATACATTCTGAAATTTCTCTCTGTGAGCAGTGGTGTGTGGCTTGATTTTGGTCATAATAGGAGCATTTTAGAGTAAAGTTATTAACCATTTTCTGACTCAAAACACATGTTGGTATCCTGTATCAATGCGCTTTTACACGTCTAGTTTATTTAATTTGGTGCAGACCAAGAACAGCTGATACATTGATTTAATCATCATTCCCACCACACTCACTCTGGTACGCACCAGCTGAAAACAAAGCCATGTGACATCATGTATGTTTCATTGACCAACAAGAAAACAAACTCGACTGCTTTTTTTCCTCGACTGCTTTTTGATTGATTAGAAAGAACGCAAATGGACAGACTTAGCTGCTTATTTTTGACCCTTATCATCTTTTACTCCTCCCAAACTACTCCAAGTTTGACCTCGGCTACTATGATAAAGCTGCCATGTAAACAAACGTCAACCCAGAATGCCATGGATAATAGAGTACGGTGGCTGTATTCGTCAAAAAGCATGTGTTTGATCTGAACTAAACACAAATGAAGACAACAGAGTTCTCACCACATAAGTCAAAGTCAAAGTCAAAGTCAAAGTCTACTTTATTGTCAATTCTGCCATATATACAGTGCATACATACAGAGAATTGAAATTGCAATACTCTCAAACCCTAGTTGTGAACAAGTAACGTTTAACATTAACAATAACAGGACATTAGATAAATAATAACAGGACATTAGATAAATAGACCAAAAAATAAACAATAAATTCCTATGTGTATATACAAAAATACAGATATTACAGATGTCCAGTATGACATATGATACATATGAAGTATAAGATAAGTGACTCTTATATGGATAGACAAAAATAAACAATATTCCTATGTATATATACAAAATGCAGATATTGCAGATGTCCAGTATGACATATGATATATATGATGTATGAGATAAAGTGACTTATGAGGATAAGTGGCAGTGCAGATAGTGCAAACCAGAGAAATAATCAGTGCAATTGGTGTGGTGCAAGACCTTAAAAATCTGCTTATGGGGACCCATGCTCAAAGAGTCAACATTTGTGAGGTAGATGGAAGAGGAGGGAAACCGTGGAGGGGTTCCGGGAGAGGGGGCAGAGTCTGGAGGGAGTTCAGCGACTTGACAGCTTGGTGCATGAAGCTGTTCTTCAATCTACTGGTCCTGGCCTGAAGACTGCGTAGTCTCCTCCCTGATGGCAGCAGACTGAAGAGGCTGTATGATGGGTGGGTGGGGTCACCAGCAATGCGGAGGGCTTTGCGGGTGAGACGGGTGGAGTAGATGTCCTGGAGGGAGGGGAGAGAGACACCAACGATCTTCTCAGCTGCTCTCACTATGCGCTGAAGTGTCTTGCGGCAGGATGCGTTGCAGGCTCCGTACCACACAGTGATGCAGCTTGTCAGGACGCTTTCAATGGTGCCTCTGTAGAAGGTGCACATGATGGGGGTTGGGGCTCTGGCTCTTCTCAGTTTGCGGAGAAAATAGAGTCGCTGCTGTGCTTTTTTGGTCAGTGCTGTGGAGTTGGCAGTCCAGGAGAGGTCATTCGTGATGTGCACACCCAGGAATTTAGTGCTGCTCACTCTTTCCACAGTCACACCATTGATGGTCAGAGGAGCATGCTGAGTGTGTGTTCTCCTGAAGTCCACAACAATCTCCTTCGTCTTCTCCACATTCAGAGAGAGATTGTTGTTACCGCACCACCTGGCCAGGCGGCTCACCTCGTTCATGTAGTTGGTCTCATCACGATTACTAATAAGACCAACCACAGTTGTGTCATCTGCAAACTTGATGAAGAGGTTGCTGTTGTGTGTCGGTGTGCAGTCATGGGTCAGCAGCGTAAAGAGGAGGGGGCTTAGCACACATCCTTGAGGGGCCCCAGTGTTCAGAATGATGGTGCTGGATGTGTTGCCGCCGACCTGTACTGCCTGAGGTCTCCCTGTCAGGAAGTCCAGCAGCCAGTTACACAGCGATGTGTTGAGTCCCAACTGAGACAGTTTGTAAGTGAGCTGTTGAGGGATGATTGTGTTAAAAGCTGAACTGAAATCTATGAACAGCATTCTAACATAAGAGTCTTTTTTGTCCAGATGTGTTAGTGCTGTGTGGAGGGCAGTGGCAATGGCGTCATCGGTCGAGCGGTTCGACCGATATGCAAACTGGTAGGGGTCCAGGGAGGGGGGGAGGACAGACTTGATGTGGTGCATGACTAGGCGCTCAAAGCACTTCATGAGGATGGGAGTAAGTGCGACTGGGCGGTAGTCGTTGAAGCAGGATGGAGATGACTTCTTCGGGACTGGAATGATGGTGGTGGTTTTGAAGCATGTGGGGACAACAGCCTGACTCAGTGAGATGTTGAAGATGTCTGTGAAAACATCGGTGAGTTGAGCTGCACAGTCTCTCAGGACACGACCAGGAATATTGTCAGGGCCCGGTGCTTTGCGTGCGTTGATCCTGCTGAGGGATCTTCTCACGCTGTCCGTGGACAGTGTCAACATCTGGTCGTCAGGAGGAGGTGGAGTCTTCTGTGCAGTGCTGTTGTTGTTTGCCTCAAAGCGGGCAAAGAAAGTGTTCAGCTCATTTAACAGGTGGGTGGAGTTGTCACAGGTCCGCGGCAGGGGCTTGTAATCCGTGAGGGACTGAATCCCCTGCCACAGGCTCCTGGTGTCACTGCTATCGCTGAATCGGTGGGCTATCCTCCTGGAGTACTGTCTCTTAGCCTCCTTGATGCTCTCCTTGGCTCTAGCATTCCTCAGGCCCACCTCGTCTCCAGCTCTGAAGGCAGCATTGCGGGTCTTTAGAAGTCTGTATACTTCCCCTGTCAACCACGGTTTTTGGTTGGGCCGGACAGTGATGGTCTTGGTGACTGTTACATCCTCAATGCACTTGGAGATGTAGGCAGTGACAGTCTCTGAATATTCCTGGAGGTCTGTGGTGTTGTTGTAAGTGGCAGCCTGTTTGAACATGTCCCAGTCAGTGGTGTCAAAGCAGTCCTGAAGTGCCTCTGACGACCCTTCTGGCCACACTTGAATTTGTTGTTTGACCGGTTTGTTGACTTTAACGAGGGGTCTGTATGCTGGCATTAGCATAATAGTAATGTGGTCTGAAGCACCAAGGTGGGGGAGGGCTTTGTAAGCTCCTCTCTGTGTGGTGTAAACAAAGTCCAGTGTGTTGTTTCCACGAGTAGGAAAGTCTATGTGTTGATGTATTTTTGGAAACACACTCTTTAGGTCTGCATGGTTGAAATCCCCAGCTAAGATGAGAAAAGCATCCGGGTGGGCTGTCTGCTGCTCACTGATGTGCTGGTAAAGTTCGTTCAGTGCCTCACTCCTGTTGTTGTTGTTGGAGCTGGGGGGGATGTATACTGCAGCAAGAATTATGGCTGTATATTCCCGCGGTAAATAGAACGGCCGGCACTTAATAATCATGAATTCCACCAGGGGTGAGCAGTGTTTGTAGACCACAACAGTATCGCGGCACCACGCATCATTAATGTAAACACAGAGTCCGCCACTCTAGAGTTTGTTTGGAGCAGGTCTTGGATTGCTTTTTTAGTCTACTTTTGGTCAGATTTTCACTTCGGTTATTGCTTTCTCACCTGCCCAAACGGACCAAACTAAAAGGAAAAATTTAATTTAGTTCGAATAAATCGAACTGAACAAGTCAGGTGTGAAAGCACCCACAGTAGGCTGTGTATACACAACAATGTATTGACATCTTTAGAGAAAAATATTTTACATATTTTGACAAAAATAGCCCTACAGCTTGTCTGCTGCGTAACACAGATAAAAAAAGAGGTGTCGTGTCTATTACGAGTGTTTGGGTCACGACAGAATCCCAAATCTGTGAATCTGCAGCAGCTTTACTGAACTTCAAACAGTTCCCGGTCCCAACTAATGAATTAAGCACCTCTTGTCACACGTTGAGGGTCCATTAGTTTCAACTAAGCATTGTGTATTGTTGCTCTAACCATGTCCATCTCTTTACGACATCAGTGTTCCCATCTTCTTGACGTTGAGCTCTTTGTACTCAAATGGCTTCCACAGTTACCAGCTCTCAGAGCAATTTAAGAATGCAGAGATTTGCTTCATGGATGTGCAGCCGACGAATCCACAGCAACTACATGATTCTATTTCATCAATTTGGATCAAACTCTCTGATGAATATTCCCAGTACCTCAATAAAGGATTAAGGCAGTTCTTAAACCAAAAAGGGTCCAACCCGATACTTGTAAGGTGTACCTAATAAAGTGGCCAGTGAGGGTATTTCAGTTCTTCTAGTGATGACCTTGAATGGAAGCAACAGTTTCCTTGGCGTCGTCTACATCCTGAACAAAGCTATTCCATATACTAGCTGTTATCAAACAGAGTGAATGGCCCAGTTGCCGACATTTAATCAATCATTTCACAGCAGCTAAAGGTTCCAAGCAAGTTGGATGCACTTGTGTCTGACGACAATTAACGAATTTCAGCATTTGTTCCATTATTTGGCATGTGCTTGATGCTCTGGTCTTTAGTTTCTTTGTGAAGTGATGAGTCATTGCTGGCCTTCGTTTGTCAAAAGCACCACAGAAATCAAAGCGTTTCTCAAACTAATTACATTTCCCTCTGCATTCTTTGTGGAGCCTCAAAAAAAGGAGGTGGGGATGAATTCATGAAGTGAAAAACATTTAATTCGATGCTGTTTGTTTTTATGAAGTTAGATCTTGTGTAAACCGGATCCATGAGTCTCACAGATGTAATATCAAATTAAATCCTGTGGTTACTTATATCCTTTCTTGACGTTTACAGGGTGTTTGTCGGGTGATTGAAGGGTGAGAAATTGTTTGGTCATTTCCCAGGAGAAAATGAAAGGGAGATGGCACTTCATTGCTTCAGTTTGCTCAGAAAGACCAATTACCATGGAGGTCATGATTCGTGGAATTGATTCTTTCTTAACCTCACTTGCAGTTTCAGTTCATGAGTGGGGTTACATCTACATATGATAATAACTAGCTTCTTTTTGGTAAAATTGACGATTCGTTCACATGTATACAATCCTCAAGCATCAAAGGTACATAGAACCCTATTATAATTTTTATAGTGGCTTTTAAGGGCCTAAACATTCTCAAACATCACTAAATTTCACACATCAGAACTGGTGAAAAAGTATGTTTGATAAGTGGGTGGCACATAACGGCTCTATAGTGCCACCTAACGCATTTCAGCATACAACAGTTTGTCATACGCTAATGAAATCCGTCACACGTGTACGGCACCAAGACTAAAATATAAGTAAAAGGGATCACATTTCCAAAACATACAAGAAATGAGCCATTTCGCAAAAACCTGGCCAATTTGCGTGTCGTACTTTAACAAACTCATCCCGGAGAGTTTATCTGTTCATCTCTAAACTTCATCAGTCTTATCTTAAGCCATATGGGATGTTAAACTGCAAAGCTTTTTTGACTTGTTCGAAGTTTAGACAAACAGGAAGTTGTTAATAACCATCCAATCAAGCTCCAATTTGCCATGTGTGTCTCAATCCAGGCTCTAGAATCCTTCGGGAGATGCATCCCACCCAGCCTCTGACTCAGGAGAATCCTTCGAAGGATCCATCAACCGTTGGTAAACGGGACGGTGTAGTCTCATACTGACCACTGAGTTTTATAAACTCCGCCGTGTGCTCCTTCCTCGTTACAACATAATGACAACAGCACACATCACAATCAGGTGGATAGCATGTGTGCTAGCATTATTTACGTCATGTTTTTTAAATAAAACTTTCTTTTAAAATGCTATCACTTATTGCATTTAAAGAATCTCTTGAATTACTGTAACTACAATTTGAATTACAATTTTTAAATTCGGATGACATGTACGGGACCAAAAAAAAAAAAAAGTCTTTTACAGTTTAATTCAACGCAGGTTTAATGGCTTTTCCACTGCGTTGTGACTGTGGAAAAAGACATTATTTCTGGAACTGTAATTAATTGTGGAAAGTTGTGTAAAACACAAAAGAGTTCTTTGGGGTGTTAGGGATCTATCGTTTTTTTTCTCATGAGATCAGGATATTTCCTGATCTCATGTCACACTGTTTTTACACCATGGAAGAGGTGGCACGAAAATACTCTAATGGCTATAACAACACACCGACCCTGCAAGCAGGCTGAACTGACCTGTGCCGAGCTGTACCGTGTCATGCAGTGGAAAAATGGCATCAGTGTGAATTCCAAAACAGGAAGTGCATTATTTTGGATAGAAAAGGCGCATTTGCACATCATATTTTACCAACCTACTCTTACAGATTGTATCTGTTCACCTCAAAACTCTTTTAGTCTTATTGTATGGTATATCGGATGTTAAATTGCCAAGCTTTTTTCACTTCGTTAAATGATGTTATAACAAATAAAGTTTTTATAACTCAGCCATACAATGTCTGATTAGTCCCAAATATGCTAACACTTCATGTCTAAGCACCCCTGCAACAGACTCTCTTGATTATAGCGCCACCAGGTGGTCATATGAAATACAACATTTAACATTGATAACATTTTTTTATTCCAACCAATTTTGACACATGGGACAGGAATCTTGCCCAAAACAAAACCAGAACATATTTAGACAGTGGCGCAGCGGATAGCACTGTCGCCTTTCAGTTTGGTTGTCGGTTCAAGGCTCGCCAGGGACCTTTCTGCAGGGAGTTTACATGTTCTCTTCCATGATTGTGTGGGTTTTCTCCAGGTACTCTAGATTACCCCACAATCACAAAAACATGCGATAGGTTAATTGAATAATCTAAATTCCCCTTAGGTGTGAATGTGTGAGTGAATGTTGCCCTGCAATGGACTGGAAACCTGTCCAGGGTGTACCCCCGCCTCTCTCCAAATGTAAGCCGTAGATAGGCACTGGCTGACCCCTATGACCACGAAAGATAATAAACAGGCTGGAAAATGAATGAATTTTGACTCATGAGCACCGCCTGGGGGGTCACAACAATTAGAAATGTGTTTTTTGTTATTTAATTGTTCAGAAATTAAATAATTCCCACCTTTTGGTCCTATAAGTGCATAGTGCAACAAACTGGCCGCCAAGAAGAGGTGCTTGAATCCGTTTATCACTGCTTGCAGCTGAAATTTGATTCCGATTTTCCTTTTATTCGCTCACTTTGAATTTTGTAAAAATATTCACAAACATAAGTACTCACATAGCAGACACAAAACACAACAGGCTCATTAGTATTAAGCTTGGTTTTATTTTTTGACTCATGGTCACATATCTTTCATTTATTTAATATTTGTTTGTTTGTTTTTTTACTGTTTTCATTTGTCCGCATGAGCCGACAAAAGCTCTGTGGAAGATGGAGGCTTGAGTTCAGCCAGCAGACCGGACATTAGAGATGTGAGCAAGGAGCAAGCAGACACCGCATCATTGCGGCCTTGACACCAAGCTTCCTCTTCACAGAAGAGACAAGGCAAGACATTGCCAAAGGAAGGCACAGCTTTCACAGGTCCAGAGTCTGTTTGGGGTTGATAGTTTTAACACTTCCACATTATCCCAATTGTTTAAAAGCTCCAAAAATAAAGCCGAACCATTGGAAAAAAGAGATTTATGTATTTACTTTGCCTTTTTGAATATAGGAGTAAAAGTCTACCCGGGCAAAGTAATGGTCTACGTGTACCAAATATGCAAGTGAGGAAAGACTGACAGAACGTTGATGAGCCATCCTTTAAACAGTGCAAAGGATTAACTAAACCTAAAACAAGATACAAAAATAACTTCAAAATTAAAAACAGCTTCCATCATATGATAAAAAGAGCAGCAGAAGACAATCGATAACAAATGATACTCATAAGTGCTCCGTTGAAACAGAAACAACAAATGCTTCCGAAGTGGTCCCTTACGTATTCTCCTGAAACTAAAGGAGAGAAACATATTAAATAAATCAAGGCATGGTTTCTAATTTCATCTGATTCCAGCTGAACTAAAACAGGCCATGGGAGGGGGGGGGGGGGGAGGAGCAGCATCTTTAACCATCACGAACGAATATAAAAATATCTGTAAACACAACACAATAAATATCATCCTCTCTCTCTGAATCTGTAAGTGCTAAACTCACCAGCTCTATCTTCAAGTAGTGTACTGTAAATACACGGGTGGAGGTGCTGGCCTTTCACAATGTTTCTGTACATCCAAACGGAAAAAAAAACAATCCTCATAGCTCACACATACCTTGTCTCAACAGAAACGATACGTACTTAGGAAACAGGGGTATAAATAAAAAGTATATTTGTCACATTTCAGACAATTGTGTCCTTTTGCTTCCCTGGACCCAAGAGGTGCACAGCACCAATAGACCAGACTGGACGGAGAAGAACCTGAAGCACTGTTGGTGGCCACTAGGTCACCTCCATAGCCACGGTGTTCTCTGCTATACTGTTGAGGGGCTGCTTCTCTTGCTCGTGATTCTCCCTGCGAACAAACACGAAACACATTAAGGAACGGCCAATCAAATCATTCATGGTTCATGGCTACCAGTGCACCGCAGTACATTTGTCAGAAAACCTTTAGTATCCTTTCAGAATCCACATTGTCTATGAGATACTCTACCACAAAATACTTGCAAACAAGATTTGTTCATTTGAAAACACAATGCTCAAAGTAGTCTTTTGAGAAAACCAAAACATTACGACTCCAAAATAGTACCAGTAGGCGTTCAACCACAGGTCAATCTAATGATTCATTTAAGAGGTGTCCCTTAAACTTAAAGAAAAGCCATTTCATGAGGTCAGCAACCACTCCCCATGGAAGAAAAATGTCACAAAATCTTAAAAAATAATCTAAAATCAATATATAAAAACAGATCATTTCTATACCCCCAAAAGATGAGGACTAAAAGATCAGTAAAGCTTTACATATCACTCAAAATATAGAAGCGATCAAACATTTAAGAAAGATCGAAGAGACGTCCAGGCTGTCCATGGAAGAGAACATCTCGGAAGGAGCACCTTCTGGTGAGAAAGGTTGAAGAAAAAGTAAAACAAAGGAAACCTCTCAACCTCTCATGAAGCTCATGTGCAAAAAAAAAAAAAAACACACCTAAGTGTTAGGTGCTAGGGCTGATGCTGAAAAAAAGACCGCTGGGACTCTGGAGTGATGAAACAAATATCACGCATTTTGTAAATAATGGTTTTAAAACTATGCATAGTACCGAGAGTAAAACATGATGGTGGCAGTCATTATGTGGGGCTGCATGAGTGCTGCTGGTTTTGGGGAACTGCATTTCATTGATGAACTCTACAATGTGCTGAAGGAGAAGTTTGCTTCACGCACTCGGTCGACGGGCACTTTTTAAACAAGGCAATGATCCAAAACACACGCCTAATGCTACTGTTGTGTTTCTGAAGAAGAACAGGGTGCAGGTGATTGAATGGTCAAGTGTCTCCTGATCTGAACCCTAAAAAACACATTTCAGAAGTGAATAGTTGAGCATCTCTCTCCATCCAGCCTCTAAAAGAGTTTATTCTTGAAGAACAGACAAAGATAGAGGCTGAAATGTTTGCAAACATTGGTGCTGTCCTTTAAAAATCACGGTGCTCATACATTTAAATTTACCGGCAGAAACAAACAGTTTTCAAAGCTAACTAATAATCAGCAGAGAAAATGTGAAAACATTATACAAAAAAAAATAAATTACAGGAAGAACCACAAGAGCTGGTTTGATTAAATTCAAATAAAAATGAACTAAATATGCTGCTATTTTGTTTTTATTTCCATGTACAGTCGTGGCCCAACGTTTCATAAATGTTGGAAATGTTTAAAAGCCACTTGCATTTACTCCAGAATGTTATGAAGAATGATTATTTGCCATGAAAATGTTCTTAATTCTGAAAAAAATTTCCACTGTATTTCATCGTTGTCATTAACCCCTTAACACCCACCCCTCTTTTTGAACATAGGTCCGAAAAAGGCATACCCAAAATAAAACGGCTGTAACTCTCACATTATGGGTTAAATTAATGTCCTTGGTGTCATTGAAAAGGAAACCCTTTCTAGTTTATCAGGAAAAAGTAAGGAACTGGATGCCTTTAACAAAACTAAAATTATAGATTCACAAACTTTGTAGAAATAGTGGAAATTATCCTCGCCTAAAATTTTTTTTAAACAAGTGAATGCTTGCACCTAAGTGGCACCTTAATCAACAATTAATTGGATCTTGTTAATAATGGTTTCTTAAAGAAAATTCAGCTGCGAGATCGGAGTCCCACCAGTGCAGAGCTTGCTCAGGAACGGCAGCAGGCAGTTGTGAACGCATTCACAAACACAGTGAGGCGAAAACTTTTGAAAGATGAAAAAAACATCAGGGCATCAAAAATATCTTTCAGACTGTTTAGGGCATGTGGAAAAAGGCTGGACCAGAAAATAAAAGGTGAGCGTTATCATCAGTCCTGAGTCATGCTAACAGTAAAGCATCCTGAGAGCATTCATGTGTGGGGTTGCTTCTCTCCGTCCACCAGCAACTTCTCCCAACAATCCAACAACTTGGAAGGTTTGGTGAAAAACAAAGCATTTTCCAGCACAAGGGTAACCAAGTGGCTAAGGGAACAAAACGTTTAAATTTTGGGTCAATGGATTTGAAACTCCCCAGATCTTAGTCCCAGTGAGAATCCTCAAGAAGCAGGTGGACAAACAAAAACCCACTGATTCTGACAAACTTAAAGAAGTGATTATGAAGCAATGGGTTTTTGACTGAGAGCAGGCCCAGTTGAACTGCAGAGGTCCTGAAAAAGAAGGGCCAGCCCTGCAAATACTGACTCGTTGCATAAATGTCACTTAAAGTCGCCTAAACATACAAAGTGCTTGTAATTATACTTCAGTATATCACAAAAACAAAGATCTAAAAGCAGTTTAGCTGCAAACTTTGTGAAAAGTAATATTTGCCTCATTCTCAATTTTGTTGAGGAGTGTGCCAAGTAAAAGGGGTTCTGTACAGCTGCCCTTGTGGTGAAAACTATACATGAGCTAAAAACGTCTTAAAATTTGTTAAACATTGAAATTTGAATAATTTTTTTTTACCCGGAGTTGACATTGGGAAGCTGGCAGTTGCTGGTTAGTTTCAAGGTGGTCGCAGGCACACTGCCAAGGCTTCTGGGAAGGTGACGGGAGTTCAGACTGATGATGGATGGCGCAGAGACACTGAGACGCAGGTTTTTCCTGATCAGAACCTGAGAAGTGGAGTTGGTGGTGCAATTGCCATTGTTACCTATAGGCTTGTAGGCCATATGGGTGCTGTTGGAGGAGAGGAAGGTGGGCGTGGCATTGTTTGAAGCTGGCTGGGTATTCACCGCAGAGGAAGGGGATGTTGCAGAGACGCTCAATCCCTTGTAAACTCCTGTTCAAGAAACACAGAATTTCTTTACAATAGTGTCATTTGTAGCAATTTTAGAACTACAGTTGAAGGCAAAATTATTAGCCCCCTGCTATATTGCACATCTTTGGAAAACATTTCTAGGGGTTGCTTAAACAAAAGAATAACCAAAAATAAATAATTAATACAATATACCTCTTTAAGATTAACTTTGGCTTTGGAACAAAAAAAAATACTGTTGTTCAGTGACTTGGTAAATTAACATGACTAACAAAATAAATTAGTTCAGCGAATACGCAGGACTTTTAAAGTGTAAAGTCAATACCTTTTCAAGATCAACTCAATCACGTTAAGATCTTACTGCAACACAAAGGTAAAACTACTATTTTTTTTTTGTTACATTTTTGTAAAATTCATTGATTGTACAAATTGCTATAACAAATGTTGGAATATGCTAAACAAACAATTTCAAATCAGATTTTCAACAATTTAAAAAAATAAATACATATTTAAAGAGAAAAACATTATTTATATACTGTATTATTCATTCATTCATTTTCCAACCCGCTTATTCTTTTTTTGGGGCCACAGGGGTCTGCCAGTGCCTATATTGGGCGAGAGGCGGGGGTACAGGGCAACATTCACTCACACATTCACACTTAAAGGGAATTTAGATTTTAAATTAACCTGATGCATGTTTTTGGGATTGTGGGAAAAACCAGAGTACCTGTAAGAAACCCAAGCAAGCACAGTGAGAACATGCAAACTCCTTCCAGTAAGGTCACCGGCGAGCCTCGGACCGTCAACCTTCTAACTGGAATGCCACAGTGCTACCCACTGAGCCACCATGCTGCCCAATTTATATATTATTACATATAAATTATTTTCTCTAAAACTTTTGTTAAAACTTATGTTAAAAAACTTACGTCAAATTAATGAAATTAAGGCTTTTTTTGTATTTTGAATGGCCCTAATTTTACCAAAATCATTTAATCCAAGTTAGGGCTGTACGGACAATGTGTGGTTAAGCATTTGAATGGCATTATAAGCAGCTCATTAGTATCTTGTAGAGGAAGTAAAATAACATGATGGTGATCATGGCGAAGATTATAGAAATTAGTTTGGATTGAGAGAAAGAATTGCTCATAAAGACACACGTTAATAAAAATTGTTTCAAGTATTTTATTGCAATAAGCAACACTTGTGCCATATACTAATGTGTAATTTGTGTGTGCACGCCAACAAAGTCATAACCCTTACTGGTCATCCAATATGGCATCATATTCATTGTGTTGCATACTAGAAACATTTCCTTTGGTTAACACTAGATTAGGATGTTGCCTTTGTTCAGAAAAAGAACAGAGTGGCTTTCAACACCAAGATCAACTGTCCCACCGTAAAACATAGTGGTGGGAAAATAATGCTGTGGGAGTGTTTCAGTGTCTGGTATTCAGAATCTCAGTTAAAAGAAACTTTCTACATGCAATAAAAATAGTAAAAAAAACCTCTGAATCGGCTTATATTTTTTGCCTCTGCAAAATTTGGGACTTGTAGTTCTGGAATCATGGGTAATGTAGTTACGTAATGGCTGCCAGTCGCAATTCAATTCGAAAGGCATGAAGTTGTTCAAATGAGAATTAAGAGTTTTCTGTGTGTCACTCGGGTTGGAAAGGGACATAAATAAATTCCAAAATGCATCGAAAAGTTCTGTGTAAGTTTCATCACTTCGCAAGAGAATGAATCCACCATAAACATCTAGAAATAACAACACGCTTTGCGCAGTTCAGTGCCTGTGTATGCTAACGCGCCCTCATTCTGTTTACGTTTGAAAGTTAATGAACAAAGTTTGGATATATTTCATGCAAATATTGTAGGGGTTTAAAATATTAACCAATTTTAGGTGTTTTGTGCAGTGCTGGGTTGGTTAGCATAAATGCTAACATTGCTCTGTGTAATGTTGGGTCTGTTAACAAATCGAAGTTGGTGATTGGGACGAGGTCATTGCCCATCGCAGTGTTTCACATTGGACATCATTGATGCCTAAAATTGCTTGGCATTGCCCAACAGTAATGCCTTTTACATTATAATCGACAGACAACACACAACACACTCTGATTGTTCTTTAGAGCGGATCAGCTGCTCTCATTTCAGGCTCAGTCAGCGCACCCAATCTGCATAGAAATAAGCTGCACAAGCGATTAATCTGATCAGTGGGCGGAGGTAAGAACTATGGGCGTTGAAAGGAACATAGAGCCGTTTTCAGCTCAGGTTTACACCAACATCCATGAAAGATTATGAATAAAACTTTAGGCATGTTTTTGATGAGGGAACAACACTAAAAGATTGTAGACACGTTAGAAAAGTTGATTTTGTACAGCTCATATCAAGCAAAAGGGACCAACATCGACGAACATCGGAGGGCTAATCATTATGATCAGTACAGTTTTTCTCTAAATACATGTAAAACACCAACATTTTCATGAATAAAGCATTATATCAAATAAAAATGTTGCTTATATAAAATCAGATATTTAGATTAAATGACCAACGCCCCCTGGCAAAACTCCATTGGACAAACCTGAAGCCTGAATGATTCCATTAACTCCACCCCCTTTACTGTCGTCTTTGACCCTTAGCGTCAAAGAGTGATCATTGGTCATGATCGCAGAAGCTGCAAACTGAGCGCTGACCAAATCCAACGTCTTAGTCACGAGAGGCTGAGGAAACACAATAAAGAAGAGTTTACACTCCACCCAAAGCACATGCTAAACACCACCCGTGTGAGTAAGGTAAGGTACATACCCGAGTGGTAGCTGTGCCATCAGTCTGCTGCTGAATCTGCTCCAGCTGCTGTTTCTGCATAAGCACCAGCTGTTCCTGATGCTGCTGATACTGCTCAGCTGTGACTGCTGGAACACACACTTCTTCATTAAACACCAACAGGAACATTAAGGATGCCACAATACTCTGTTTTAAACCTGACCGTTCGGTACACCCTCCTCAGGTGGGTAGTGCTTGTGAACAGGGGTTTTTCACTTCTTCATATATAACTCTTGTACGTATAATTATTACTTTACGGATGTGAAAAGGCCGATGTCAGGGAAAGAAATGCACGTCAGCGAGCAAACATTACATCAACGAACTGATCCTTTGTGTAAATATCCAATCAGCAATCATTAAAGTTAGAAAAGGATGGGACTTTGCGTGTTCCACTTGACCTATGGAGGAATTGTCTGTGCTATGAGGAGACAGCGTCAACTTTTGTACGAATACGACAAAGATTAAAGTGGTCATGACTAGGGATGGGTACCAAAACTAGGCACTTAATTAAAAAAAGACCAGTGTATCGATCAGCTCTGATGTTAACGTTTATGCTATTGTTACTGGAGAAATAAAAAAAAAATATTATTGCTAAATAAACATTACCTAGCATTAATCACTTGACAAGCCGGATCTGTGGAGTTTGTGGAGTGCTGTCTGGATTGAGATGCGTTTGAGAGAGAGAAACAGTGGATTTTATATAGTTTTCGTACCGGTAAATGAATAATTGTTATGAGTTGTAACCGTGTTCAGTGGTGATCCAGATGCGAAACACTAGCTGATTCCTCCATGTAACGCACCCTCTGTTTGAATCTCGCACATTTGTTTCCGGATATCACAAGAGTAAACATTAGTTTCACATTGCATTACCTCCAGGGGAGGGCAATCGGGCCTTTCATGTCCAGCCGTGATGTAACAATTTTACTTGTGTGATTTTAAAGGATCACAAACTCGATTAAAGGAAACAAACTCGATTTTTTGTTCTGGATCTACTCTTATAACATCACTATAAAAGCAACAAAAAGAAACAGCAACGTTTTATCAGATGTTATTTTGCAAAAGGCAACATTTTCGTGAACCCAGGGTACCCGTAACTTTTGCCTGCCTTAAATCCTTCTCTTCCTCCACTAATCCGCTCATTTCACAACCAATCAGGGAGGGCTTCCAGCTTTCTTTTCATAAACTGCCTATTCTGAATTGTCAATGCAGCATCTATTTAAAGTCAGGCACATCCACTGGCAGCCCTGTGTAATTGGTGAGGCAGAACGTCCTGCCACATGAGAAGGACCCCAAGCCAAAAGAAGATTCAAAGACAGTCCTGGGTGATAAATGTCGGCTTAAAAAGTCTCATGGCCATATATTTACTACATGTTACTAGTAAACTATGAAGAGATGCTAAAAAACTCTTAAGATAAAAACAAATAGCATTGAACCGCCATCACTACTGTTAGCTAAGCTAGCATAGTCCATGGAGTTCAGTCTATTCAGCCAGCAACGAGCAACTGTGAGCCAAACAACTCTATATCTGCGCAAGTCAGCGTGTGTGTGCATGCGTGAGTCTGCGATTGGATTACAGGCTGAAGGTAAACTACTGAAACGCTAACGATAATTGTTTCTTCTGTTTAGTAAATGCTGTCTGATGACTGTAGTAATTTTAATAGTTAATAATTTTATTTTCTATATATATTTAGTTTAATTTATTTTTACTTATAAAGTTGTTCTCATTTATTTTGTGCAGTTTAAGTCACTGTTTAATAAATAATGTTTTTTTTTTTTCAAAAGTGTTGTGCATCCACTTATTTGTATGATGTTTTAGCAGAAAACGTGGGGGAAAATCCTCCTGATATCAGCACAAAAAATAGGCGAAAAAAAAAAGTGCAGCACTTATTGGCTATCGGCTGACCTTGACCTCTTGGATGTAGAAAACCATTATCGGTTGGTCTCTATTGCACACCTCTTTTGCACAAAGAACAACAAACTGCTTGGCTGCCATCAGTACGACAAATGGACACAAACTTTAAAAGCAATTAATAGAGGCTTTGAGGCAGAGGAATTTGCCTCGATCATTTTTTGTAATTGAGTTATTCAAGGAATAGTTTCAGCCCTAATTGGAATGAATGAGAACCTGCTCACTTCTGGAGCCAGTCTCTAGTGGCCTATAGAGGAATTGCAGGACAGGCACTTCCTATTAGGCTTCAACAGGGAAAGCAGGAGGTCGCCACTCAGAGATAAGATGGGCGGAAGGTGAGCTGCGCGAATTCTTACGGAGGCCAACAGGGAGAGCGCAAATTCTACAGATACGTGTTTGCATATTACTTCAAGAATAAATTCAATTTCATTCAAGCACATCAATGTACACCAAAATCGAGTTAATAGATAACATTGGTTTATCCCCAACCCTAAGTTGGGGGTTTGGGATATTCAAAAAATAGAGGATGGCGTTTGCGGCCCAATTCTTGAGCTCCAGCATTGCAGCTGGACGCTACTTGACACGACAAGCAAACCTACAGATTGCATTACCATGCTCTATACGGGCCTTTAATCCTCATGGTTCTCCTTTAACCACAATGGAAGACAATGAGCAAAAAAAATCTAGAAATCCGAGCTAACTCACCTACTGTTGATCGTCCCGTGCCAGCTGTCCTGCTCACTGCAGTGCCACAGTGCCCAACACCTCCAGGAATTAGCCCTTTTATTGTGCTCTGCGAAGGTTTATCCGCTCTGCCTGATTGGCTGGTTAGCGTTCGTGGTTTAAAGTGCCTCCAGCGACAGGTTTTGATGCTTTGCAGGATCTGCCGCAGCTCTGAATGTGAAGTGTGACAAGAGGATGTGTTTTTTGATGAAGAGACAGTGTGGAGAAAGGTATGGGCCTGACAAGTGGTGTCCGTGTGCAGAGGAGAACCAGGGAAGGAAATGTCCAGGTCTGAATCAGAATCCAGAGATTCATACAATCCATTCAAGCGTGAATAAGCCCGGTCCAGAAGAAATCTGAGGAGGAGATACAATTAGCTTAATTCCAAATAAACAGTTTTGTTGCTTGGGAGTTGTCAGCGGCACCATAAAAATGTGAAATTGTTCATATGGTAAACACGATGTTTGATGTTTTTTTATTTTTTTAAGAAATTTTGGTTGCTCATTCATTTGCAATGGCCAATGTCATGGGTAAATATTTCCCTTTCTAAAGCTTGGGGTTCGAATACCTATTATATACTATAGTAGGAATGGGCGATATGGCCTAAAATCCTTATTGCAATATACATCGCATACCTCTTGCGATAACGATATATATTCAACATCAGAAAGATCAGACATCTCCTTACAGAACATTCTACCCAACTTCTGGTCCAAGCAATGGTCATATCAAGACTCGACTACCGCAATGCTCTTCTCGCTGGACTTCCTGCATGTGCGGTCAGACCCTTTCAGATGATCCAGAACTCGGCAGCTCGACTGATCTTCAAGGAACCAAGAAGAGCACACGTCTCCTCATCCCTCCCCACTGGCTTCCCATTGAGGCTCGAATCAAGTTCAAATCTTTGACACTGACATACAGGACAGTCACAGGCTCCGCTCGTTCATACCTTCACAAACTCCTCCAGCTCTACGTCCCCTCCATTCAGAAAATGAACATCGTCTGGTGGTCCCATCTCAGAGCGGCAAAAAATCTCTCACCAGGACCTTCTCCTTCACAGTTCCTGGCTGGTGGAATTGCATTGCCGTCCCATTACGGAAAGCTGAATCACTTTACACCTTCAAAAAGCAGCTAAAAACTCTACTTTTTCGAGAGCACTTACTAACTTAAAAAAAAAATCCCTCTGAAGCACTGATTTGAATTCATTTTCTGTACTAACTTGAAAGTGTTCTATGTGTATGTCTTCTGATCAATCCACTTTGTACCAAACTGCTTGATGTTTACTCCCAATTTAAGTCGCTTCGGATAAAAGCGTCTGCTAAATACATAAATGTAAATGTATTGTGATATATAAATTATAAAGAACCATTTCAGAACAGGTACATAGACCCTTAGGAAAGTCAAACTACTATTTTTTTTAAGAAATAAAGAAACGTTGCATGTCGTTTTGAGAACATTTATTGTGAAAAAGCAAAACTGTGCTGAAACAACACAGTGTTGCAGAAAAATAAAATAAATGTAGTGCCTTTTAGAAAGAAATACTTTTCTTATAAGTCCTTGGCTCTTAAATGCTAAGTTGCAGAGAACAAAAAAAATGTGTCTTTTTAGTGAAGGAACTTACACAGTACTGAAAATACTCCCAGTATTAATTAGTCAATTAAAATTGTGTAATGCATAGATACTTTAAATACAAACATATTTCTAACCTGCAGCCTGAGGTAACGCATTTGGTTTTAAACATTTTGTTAATGAAATTAATATAACTCATAACTATATATTAAAAATAATTCCAAATGGGTTAAAATATATACATTTTATTTATTATATATATATATATATATATATATATATATATATATATATATATATTTATTTATTTATTTATTTAAATATTAATATTATGCATATGCAGAAAATGTTTTAACATACTGATGGCGAGGTGCAGCCTGTGTCATTGCGATCTCCTCGGCCGTATGTTCAGCGGGGAAGTACGGCGTCTACATTACAATCAGAATGGTCAGACTGAGGAAAGGCTCCATGGTACGGCTCGACCACAGGTTCGTTATAGTAGCAAAGTACTGCATTTCAAGTCACACAACCCTTTTTCAACGTTTTCGCGGAGCTCGGCATTAGGGCTGGGCGATATGAAGCTATATCTCGATATACGATATATATCTCGATATCTTTACAGGATTTATAACCACCCCCCCCCCCCCCAAAAAAAAAACCCTACTGCAATAAAAAAAATAATACAGATGTCAAAGTCGTTTTTTATTGAAGCTCAGAGGTGCTTCTGCAAATTTTCTTTCAGAAATCCTTGTATACATATTATAAAAGAATAAAGAAATACATATTGCCTTTTCATTCAAAAATAAAACAATTGAAAAACAGGCAGTGCATAGGGACAAAGTGCTCCAGTAACTTTTAGGATATAAACAAAATCCCTGATAACATAAATAATAATTTAACTGTAAAATAATACACATTGCCTTCTTTTCATTCAAAAATAAAACAACTCAACTCAAGCTCATCTTTGCAGGACCTCTGTTGTAAGTAACCTTTTCCAATTCAGGAGCAAGCCGCGCTCTCTCTGTAGTGTACAGTCGCGGGAGTTCCTGTCTCGAAAAGTAATGGCGACTGGGTAAACTGTATCTGACTGGGATCAAGTGTTTTTAGCATACGTTTAAAGCCACGTTGTTCAACGACGGATATGGGTGCCATGTCCACCGCTATGTGAAATGCCACGGACTCTTGTGATGCTACACCACCTTGTGCTCTCCGCTCTGTCTTTCATATTCTACACTCCGCGTTATAGAATTGTGGAGATTAGTTGAGCTTTGGTTGGCAGCAACTTTCACGGCATTCACGGCAGTAGACATCTGTCTGTTGTTCGTCTGACGACTTAAAACCGAAGTATTTTCATATAATGGAGCCAGCTGTTCTTTTTTTGCAACAAGTTCTGTAACCTCCGGGCTGGTTGCGAGCGCCGCCATGTTAAATTTGACGACAGGCAAGGGGAGGGGGAACAAAAGCAAGGAGGCGCGGACGAGCACAGCACAGAGAAGGCAAACAAGCAAATTGGCGAAAATTAAATATAGACATTATATCGATATGTACGATATGCCAGAATTCATATCGAGTTTAAAAAAATATCTCAATATATTTTAAATATCGAGATATCGCCCACCCCTACTCGGCATACAATTTTGGCATCTCTGTTTCTGTGAAGTATTTGGGGCTTGGCACCTCATATCGTGGAGCTCCGATCATGGCTTTAAAGCCGCGTCTCTCTACCGTTATAAACAGTTATGGCCCTAGTGATTTCAATTCATCGCGGACTCTTCCTAATATAAGGAGTACCTTATGTAAATGAGGAAACTGTTGTGTTTTGAGGGAGAACAGATTAGTTGTGTTAGCCCTCTTAGCTGGAACTTCTGCCCCACACACTCTACAGAGTATATTTTGCTGCTGCTCGTCAGTCACACCACGTCCAAATAATAGATGTTGCACAAGTCTTTCACGAGCTCCTCTGTTTCAGCCATGTTTATTCAAGATGATGCGTTGCAGCAGGCTACAGCTCGCTCGTTGCTCTAAATTTCGCGGCTAGATTGCATCATCAAACATGCATTATCGTGATAGAATTAGAATCTCTATCGTATGCCAATTTTGTATCGTTTATATCGCCCATTTCTATACTATAGTATTGTATGCTCTTGCACAGACTGGTAGCCTCCACAAATTGTCACATCCACAACTCTTTAACTTCCTTTAAGGGCATTTTCTATTCGTAACTAGCTGAAATTAAGCAGAAATCAAGCTGGCTTCCATAGGTCTTAGTTTTATTCAAAAATCAGTTCAAAACTTTTTCTCACTTAAAATAAACTACTACTATTTTGCGAGCAAATGTGAGTATGTGTAAAAATATTTAATTTTCCTCATGTTGTAGGAAACAGCGAGCTTCAATGAAATCTACTCACCTGCCACCTCGCCCCATCCGTCGCCTTGCTAAACCGACACAGTGATGGGGGATTGTGAGGGACGTGAGAGAAAACCGTATCCGTGGGTCATAAGATTCTTCAGACCAAGACCAGTCATCGTGTCGACCCAAACCTGCCTGCAGGAACAAAAAAAGGAAAGACATTTAAAAATAAAACTCCTACAACAGAGACATTCAGAACTTATACCTTATGAAAGTGTAAAGGGCAAAACTTTTTTTTCCCTAATATGCTTTATTGCTTCTTTCAAGGTTAGTCTAAACTCGTGCTGTCAAAATGCAATTAATACCATTTCATAGTCATGTGATCGTCACATGATCACTCATTCTGTTTCCCCGCAACACAAGCCTTCCATGCAACTATAGAGAACAAAGCGTAGTCATTCTTCATTTAGATTATTCCTCCTCCTTTGGTGTAGTCTTATGTTGTTCAGGTTTTCCATTTGAGGGTCTAATGTTTATATTACGTGTTTTTGTGATCAATTGCAAGTTTATTGCTGGTATGTTGTTTACATAAGAAAATCTACATTACAAGTTAAACAAAATTTTCAATAAACGATCAGATATTGAATTTTAATTATTTACATTTACATATCCCCCTGTGACCCCAAAAAGGGAGGTAAACGAGTTGTAAAATTAAAGAATGAAGTCTTTTAATTGTTATTATTTGCTAAAAAAAATGTGCGATTAATTCATACAATTTTTAAATCGATTGACAACACTAGTCTGTAGATTGCAGTATTACAAAAATATATTAATTTTTTTTTTAAAATGGTCATAGCCAACGTAAAACCCACAACAATTGTCACACAGCTGGTGACACCTTCGACATATTCAACATCTACCCATTCTCTACTTTTTTTATGTTTAGTATAACTTGGTCTTGAACTTCTTGACTAGATATTTGAACCAAGGCACTAAAACAAAAGGGAATCTCCTTAGGTTTAGCATCAGAGCCCATTGTTTCATTTAATAAAATCTTAAATTCACTCTCAATATTATAGGAGAGCAAAGATGAATGGTGTACAGAAATGTATGACACAGGACAGGTTGTCGACACCTACCGCATGATAAACACATCCTGCTTTCCTCCTGAATGTGAATGCTCCATCAGGCTCGCTCTCCTCCTCAGCCTCGGATGACCCAGAATGAATCTGCACAAATTGTATTTCATTTAACGATACTAGAAAGCAAATTTATTAATAGATGGACTCACTAGTCTGGGGTGTGTTTTAGGCAATTTAGGATGGAGTAAGTGGCAACAGGAGTGATTGCTGAGATTTGCGCTTTAATAAATTGTGAAATCTTATGAAACAGAAAAATAAAATGTAGCCATTTTTTATTCACCGCGGATGCATATAGGAGGAAGAAATAATGCCAAAGACCCAAAACCATTATGGGAACATGGCAACCCGAACAACTTTTTTTCAGCTGAGGTGACAGGACAACTGCACACAGCAAAGTGTTTTTGGGGGCTTCACCCAGCCAAGGCACTGAAAATAGGTGGTGGATTGGAATTCCAGCTCAACAATTAACCAAAACACACAATACACGACACAAAAGTCTGCTCACTAGTCCAAACCAGTCGCAAATTTGAATGCCATAGACATTATTGGGCAGGAGTAGAAGGAATTTGACCAAACGGGGTCAATCTTTATAAAGGGGTTGATTCAAAATCAGCGGGGGTCATATATCAATTTCCTGTATTTCCAATACCCAAAAACCACCCAACCCTCCAGCACCCAATTTCTGAAAAGTGTCATCAATTCTCAGTTCATCAGTTCTTATGATGTGTTTCTGCAGGTTTCAGATGTCAAATTTAGGACTGTTTAAGACCTTTTAAGACCATTAGGAATCAAACTGGAAGTAGAATCTTTTTCAATAAATGATTTGACGCGTTGTACCTGTGACAAGGACTCGTCATCAGAACTGGGGAAGTCGTATTGGTTGAGATCTTTGGGATTAAACAGCAAGGAACCAGAATGCAATTGAGCAGATAGAGGTCGGATCCTGGGCTTTTTCTCATATTTCCTCTTTGTTCTGACCAACTCCGTTATCTCCGTCTGAGAAAAGTGAAGATGAAATATTAGTAATCACAACAGAAACTCATCTCAGTGAATCTGAAAGGGATGCTATGTTTCTGTGAGTTAGGAAGAGCTCTATTTCCATTTAACATATTCATAGTGAGGCAAAGGAAGTGCTAAGACGAGGGGCAGAGTAGCCCTCAATCCCAAGGGACGGCTCTAACCCCACTTCAAACAAACGGCTAAGATGGCAACCAGGGCGATATTTTAAACAAACATTTAAAACCACAGCAAAACCCAGTAAGTTTCAGTTTACTTACGTCATAGCTGTAGCATAAGCTGTGGTGCTGCTGCTTCTTCTTGCTTCCCCCGCTATTGGTTGTTGCTCGAGACAACCACTTTTATTTGCATAAAGTTGATGTTAAAAATGTTAAAATTTTGTTGCACGTTGTATATTTCCAACATATCCAGTCAGTTTTTCGCCCACTCTTGTAGCAGGAAGTACCTGCTCATCTCTTTTGGTGGGCATGTCAAATTTCCAAATCCTTGACATTTAGAAGTCAGAGGCCTTTTTGAATGGTTTTTACTACTTTACAATATGCTGTAATAAATTATCTTTAAAACAGACTTTTGTGGCAATGCTTGATATAATTTTTATAGAAAAACATATTTAGCTAATATTTTTTCATTACATTACACCATAATTTCAAAACAAACCTGAAATTGTACAAAAAGTTAATTTCAGAGTATTTAATGGTAATTTTTTTTTTTTAAATTCTAAATCAACCCCCCCCCGCCCAAAATAAGCGCAATTTTAAAAAAAACACAAGCCATATCACAGGTCTTGTTCTTGCAGGGGTTATCCCTTCTTTTCACCCCTAATTGGCACAGATGGCATCAACTTGGGGTCTGTACAGCCCAACTGAAAGACGACCCTGCATTTGCTCACATTTTATTTGTATTACCTTGCAAATAATGTGCCATAACTCTCGTGAAAATAAAATTAAAAAAATCAAAACGAATAACCTTTTTGAAACCTACATCATATTTGATAGCACAATTAAATAATAGCTGGGTTACGTCAATCCTACTTAATTCCAAGCAGATGCTGAAATTGTCACATGCACCAAAGCAAGCAGGGTTTAATGGTTGAAATACTTTTGCCGAAATTTCAGAAACATTAGGCAGATGGACACTGCTTAGTAGGGGTGTCCCGATTCACAGATATTTATTTTCAGCCCTTCCCCATAGCACTCAATTTTAAGGACTATGGGGTAAGTGATGGGACAATTGAAAGAAATGGAAATTCAGCATCAATGTTGGCTTTACTCACATTGTGCTGACAAGTGGCTAGACCAGGGATTCCCAATTATCTTTAACCAAGTGCCAAATTGAAAAAGATAAACTAGAAAGAACGCAGAAGGCAATCCCCATCCACCTTTCCCCCACCGAGGTCAAACAACCTTCTCCAGCAAAGACATTTCAAATAAAACAACCCACTGTTAAACCATTTTTTCTACTCCTTAATAATTGAACCTATTTATGTTCAGAAATTTTTCAAGGTCAACTTTTTTTCCTCTGCATGTTCTAATTTGACATTATTTTTCTCGCTAATAAAATTTGTAATTTGGCAGAGATCGGGCTGAAATAGCAATGAGTTTGACGCAAGTTTTATACAGCGAATTTGTTGACCAAAGTTTGGATCTATTTTGTACAAATATTGTAGGGGTTTAAATCTGGACATTATTAGCTGATGTGTTTAGTGCAATGCTATGTTGGTTGCTCTTGTTAAATTTGGAAGTTTAAGTTGGTGATTGACTCTGTACATTAGCCACTAACTCTTTCAAATTCCGAACCAATAAACTAGTATCGTTGTCCATCGTGATGTTTCCCACAACTTTGAGGAGTCTTTTAAAGCCCGCATTTCACATATTCTTGGTGGTGTTAAACATGTTTGTTGTGTTGCCATACAACAAGTGAGTCTCATCATTGAAAACATTTCAATGACAAAATACTTTCCCTCCATTTTCTGGCTTATCTGACTGAATTTCGAGATTGTTAACTTGGCACCATCTATCAAACTTCAACGATTTTCTGAAGAAGTGGTCAATGATTTTCTTTAATCAACTATCATACTTTTTTCCAAGACTTCATGCCAATAAATGTTTGGAGGGTCGGTAAAGAATCTTTTTTACTATTTAAGAGAACCACCACAACCCTTGGTGCTGCCAAAATTGCCCATTCAGAAAACCCATCACTTTAAAGAAGCTTCTCACCCTGCTCTTGTAGTCTCTGAAGTCTGTTTGATCCTGTAGATGATAAAAACTGCTGCTGGAGAAGGGAATTATGGGAATCTTGTAAAGTGGTTTCGCCATAGCTTGTGCTTCTGCCATCACCTCTGAACCAAAATCTGGCAGAATGTTTCTGAAAAAAAAACAAAAAAAAACAACAGACAATATAAATCAAATATGGACCCTAAGCTTGAGTTCCTGTACCTCTTCTCCACAAGCTCCAGCGTGAGGTGAAGCAGATCTTGTTTGCTCTTCTCTCGCTTCTTGATCATCTCCAGGATGCTGACAGCTCGGCTCAGGTCTCTTCTCAGTTTGAGCATCTTTTCATAAGACGCCTCGTCGTTTTTACGGTTCTGAGGAAAATTAAAAACCAGGAAAATAAATTTCCCTCCAAACTATAGTTTAACTCAGAAAAATGGGTCTTATTAAGTATCCTGACTCAAAATGTTTTTGCATTAACTGCCTTTTTTTTTAGAGCCGATAACTTAGTGACATCTAAGTTACAGATCAAGGTCACATAGTAATCGATAGTAAAGCATCCACTTTCACACTCGCTAAGAGCCACAGATTTTTACAGTGAACTATAAAAAAAGAGGCTGCTCTTTTTACAGCTACAAACCAAATCACTTTTTTAGATCTATATTTTCACTATTTAGTAAAAAAAAAAAACATGTTTATAAATGCTGTGTTGGTTGTTATTCTACTTCTTATTTATGCCATTTTTAAACTGAACAGCCATTGGATAATAAGATTTGTGGGATGCCTAAATGATTTCCAATCTATGGCTAATGGTTTATATAGTAGCTTTTTTTGGCGAACAAAAAAAGAATCCCGATTTAAAAAAAAAATTGAAGTTCAAGACTGATTTAGTGTTTTCACCACCACTCTTTGAAACGACATTGGCAAGTTATTTGACGCACAACCTAATGCTCCTTTACATTCAATGACAATTAGAGTTATGTGGATGAAAAAAAGGCTAAGACTCAATGAGACGATTACAATTTTTAAGTGAAACAGAAGAGTAAAGACCACTCACCTTCCTCGTCTGCATCTTCTCCGTTCTGCGTCTGAAGGCCACATAAGGGTCGCTTGTGGTGGATCCATCACGCTTCTCCTGCCTGATGCTGGGGTTGACAGACCTATTCTTACGCAGTTTCCTTTTCCAATTCCAGTACTCAAACACCTCCCGGATCACCTCGTCATCCTCCTTCAGTAACAGCTTTGCTTCCTGGAGGCTTAACAACTGTGATACAGGGCAAAAAGCTAGATAAGAGCAGTATTTAAGAAATAAGAGCCATGCACACCACAATTGACTAATCATGTTTGAATTTAAGAGCTCAAAAGACTCTTATTTTTTACAATATATACGCTCATTTTTTCATTAAAGTGACTGGTATAGGTGATTTAAGTACAACACAGAGGACCCCGTTGAATAAAGACAGAGCGCTACATTAAACTACATTCAGTTTTCAATTTAACGCTTCAACGAGACTGAAATCCCCCAGGCTTTTCTTTGCCTGCAGCTCCCATTGTAAGAGGTGAATAATTTTAATAACCTGGCGTCCGCTGCCTTTCTCCAACCCGTCAATCATCTCCTCGAACTGCAGCGCTTGCACCTCCAGCCTTTTCTTCAACTTATTCACAAAAACCTCGTCCTCTGAGTCCAGATCATAGTCTGGCTGCTCCCTATCCAGACTAAAAGCTGCAGAGAGAGAGAGAAAGGCAGTTTAAAGACTGGTGGAAAAAAAATGATACAAATTTTATTGACACTCAGAATTCAAAGTGCCAATAAAAAAAAAACAACTGATAAAAGTTCCTAATGCAAGGGTAATATACAATTCTCTCAAAACTTTGGTGAACGATGCGACCGCTGCCCCATCAACGAGCAAATTTGTCAAATAAGCTTTTTTTTTTTTTTCAAAACCAACACAACTACAATGATTACCCTTTGACCAGTCCTAATGGTCAAGCATTCTTTTCGAAATCCTTAAATGAAGAAAGAATAGATGATATCCAAAAGAACACAGTTGAGTTTACAAAGGTATAACTCGATGCTGAAAAAAACCTGTTGAGCAGCTCACTCCTGAAGGCAGAGTTACGTTGAAAAATCACTATTTCCCCTACCGTTATAATGAGGGAGATTATAAAGACTTATGGAAGCCATGTTATATATTTAGCATATAAAAATGGTTGCTTTTTTTGGAGCGTGCTCTTAGAAGCTTAGCAATTCACTGATTTTATACAGATTTTCAACATATGTATACCATCTGTACATGGAAACAGTCTAGATACAATATGCTAGAATTGTAGCAGTAGAGTTTTTTATTGGATGCATTTGTTTCTGACAGTAAGAAAGGTTAGCTAAGCCAAAATTTTTAAATGCAAAAAAATGTAGACATACCCTAAAAATATTATCAAATCTAACTTCTAATAAATACACAATTTTACTCAAGCCACTCGGTTACACCCAATATTTGCACTTAAGAACTAACCTACATGAATCTCCTCTTTCTTTTTGTGAAGCTTAATTGAATCATGTGCTCAAAAAAGCTAGATAAATACATCTACTTTGCATATTGCCACCTACTGTACAGAAGTGTGAGTGACATAACAGCTCATCTTGATACATTTTTTTTATAAAGATATATATAAAAATAGTATTAAATTGTTTCATTTAAAAACAGACATTGTTTCATCATCTTTTATTGCTGCTGCTTTTTAAATAGTTCACTACAAATTTAAATATGTTTCGATATACATCTAATAGTTTTAAATATTTATAATCTTAACAACGGAATGTCTTAACTAACGAAATATATATATTGCAACTAATTCTGCTGCTTAATATAATTTTCACCACGTTTTTGTCATAATTTAATGTGATATAATACAACTACAACAATTGTTTTGCTTTTATTTAGTTATTTATTTATATTTTGGATATTTATAGAAGTTTTACTGTTCAAAAGCACACATGTCCATTTTTTAGTCTTACTTTTATACAGAAATACTACCCCAATTTATGGTTTTAGGTCTCAAATTAAATAAGCATTTCTTTTTTTCCATGATCTAAAAAAATAAACCACCCAACTAATCCATCATCAAAATAATGATTATTTGCATCACCTCAAAAAAATCTGAACGTGTTCTTAAAGGGGTGTTGTGTATAGTGACAAACTGTTGGCCATTGAGAGTAAAGTGCTTCCATAGACAAACCGCCTGAATATAGTTAAGTACCATGCTGAATGAAAATGTGCAATTTTATGAATATTTTAAATGTTATGAACAAATAAAACATTTAATGATCCCAATAATTTCTAAAGCACCCATCTAAAGTTCATCATCCCATCTACCATTTGTCTTCCGTGAAAGAGTCAGTGTGTTGCGCTCAGATGCTCTTTGACAGGACACCTTCTGCTGCTATTACACACACCACAGGGGCTGCCAGGCTTTGTTCAAATCAACCAGCCACACTCTCGCCCTCTACAACACACCCACAGTTAAGATTCTCCAGCCAACAAACACCCAAGAACACTTGTTAAATATAAACCACCGCTCACTGTGAACCTATACTTACATTGCAATACAAAGCAGACGAATACAAATCTTCAGTTTAATATCAAACTCTACAAGAATTTCTGTAAAGTCAAGAAAAAGGCACAGCATAATATAAACAAAGCATTTAACCAAATGTTCAAAGAAGGGCTGAGCGATATAACCCCCCAGATTTTCACAAAAAGTTGATTCATGATCTAAATCATCGATTTTTTCACCCCTATTTAAAATAAATCTGCATTTGGTCTAATTGTTCTTTTGTTTTCAATTAAATTTAGCAGGTTTTATCCAAAGCAACTTACAGTTCGGGAGTAAACATAAGCAGTTTGTTACAAGGTCAAAATAATCAACCTTGTAACAATAATCAAAACAAACAGGAGTTGTTCAATGTGAAACAATGACATGGTCGTCGGTTATTGGGGAGGGGGGTAAATTAGCAATATTAGCAGTTTTGCTAACCAACCGAGCATTGGACAAAACCCTCCTGTTTTTAAACCCCTACACGATTTGCATGAAATAGATTCAACAGAGCGAGACCTCGTTATGCAGACCACGCAGTGTACACAGTCTTTTCGTCACTGTTTTTACTGGTTTATGGTGGACACATTAGCTTGTTTTTTGACTAAAGGTCATTACACTCTGAGAGCGATATGAAAAGGCAAATAATTAAACACACCATTATAGTTATCCAGTAGGACAATAGAGTTATATCTACATCTGTCCTAATAGTCCATTTGTAGAAGTGATGGGAAGTTCGGATCATTTAACGGACTCGGTTCTTTGAGTCTTTGAATCTGTTTTTCGAGGCATTCGCATCAAATACCAATAAATATTGTGTGCTCCTTCCCTAACACATCTACTAACGTTATATACAGAATTCCGAATCACACTAAAAATAAGACCAAACTATAACTATAATGCTAGATAAAAAATATAAACTACTTAAGCCTACCTGGGTCATTTAGTCTGGTTCACCTCACCTCTGATCTGTCTTCTTTAGGTTTAAATCTCCTTCGTTCTACACATTACTTCTCTCTGATGTTAACGTGTGCAGTCTGTGCACTCAGTCCAGACTGGGTCCTTTAGTTCTTTTGTCACATGACTGCTCCCTATATTAAGCAATACAATATATGAGCCGGCACCCAAAAAGATTAGTTCTTTTGTTCAAGTCCTTCGGGTCCTTTCGTTCTTTTGCTGAGCAGGTTACGCTCGCATATGCCACTGGACGAATCCCTCTCCGACAAGACTTGTTCCTACGGAGTCACGTTAAAGACTCATTAAAAAAAAACAAATCAATCATGATCACCACATCACTAGTTTTGCAGCCCTATGCATCTGTAGAATGATGAGCTTTTCCAAGAGTCAAATGTACAGCAGTTTTTCCCAATTTTTAGATCAAACTCATATTCACCATCAAATAAAAAGGATGTATGCCACTCATTCAGTGACTTCCGGGTACTGTGATGTTATATGCAAACCCTCGATAAAAGGCCTCCATTCCATTATCTCTCATTTTAAAACACTTTAACTTTGTATCAAATTATTTTGCAAACATTTCCAAATGTACTCACGCTGTATGTGAATGAGCTGCTTTGGCATCTTAAAGTCTCCGGGGTAGAGGGAGTCATAGTAGGCAATGTTGCTCTCAGCCTCAGGAACGGGGATCACCATGTTATCCCTCTTCTCTCCAAAAACCTGCTGAGCGGATATTGCTCTCTGGAGGTGATGTTCCTACAGCATACATGATAAAGAAACAAAATACTGTGTGGTAAGCTTAAAATTCACAAATCAGGGGAATATTTTGTTGGCCTGGTCTACTTTAAGAGATGCATTGCGAATAAAAAAAATGGTTGAGAGAAATATAATTTTATACTGTTTGATATTTATTTTATTCCATTGTTTGACTTTGAGCTGCGTGTGATTTGTAGTTGACACACTTGAAACATTCATTCAGATCATTTTGTACCATTAAACACAAAAGATATGTGTGCTTGGGCGACAATTTCAATACCGATACTTATCGTGATTAATAATTTCTTGCTAAGATGATATAGACAGGCCGATAAGAGATCGATAGCGTTTATGAGGTGGTGTGACAAACAACACAGACACACTTCTGGGGACCCCAGAACAACGGTTCTGACAAGGAGTCAGCCAAGTTGTGAGACACAAGTGAAAAAGAAGAAAACTAATTGCCCTCAACAAGCTCTGTCAATGAAATTGATGTGAAAAAAGACACACAACATCAGCTGCCTGGAAATATTTCACAGGTGTTTTGTGATCCACCACAAAACAAAGTAGTGCATTGGACACTGTGTGGATGACCCACTCGCAACACCACAAACCTTTCTATTAATTAAAGCAACGTCTCCTTGACTGTGGAACAGCAAAAACGGAGGAAGTGCTTCCCAGCAAAGTATCAAACACTTATTTTCAAAAAAAGGTAGCGTACAACAAAAATATCTAAAAGACATAAGTGTCATTACCTATGGTGTAGCTAAAGACGTTACCAATTAGCATCGTTGGTCAAATAAGGGAATTTAAGAATCTCATCTGTGTTCCTGATCTAAGAAATGAGTTACCAGAACGAAAACGTTTTCCCTACTTGCACACGGAGTGTAAAGAGACAATACAGCGAAGTACCATTATTCGAAACCTCATCTTGACAAAAAATTATTATTTATTTTTTAGACTGTTTTCTAGTTTAATGCACACAGAAATTTGCACACTGAATAGTTTTTTGGTGCTAGTTTTTATTACAAAATATATTTTAACACTGCTTGATGTTCAAAGTGTTAGCTTTTAGTTTTTTTTTATTCAAGAAATATTAAAAGGTGCTGCTATGAATTTATTTGTTTAAACTGGTTGTACTTCATCTGTTTTCTACCATCTGACAATAATTCATCATATCATCATCATAGAAAGAAAAAGTCAGTTTAAACCTATACCTTTTCACTCATGAACAAAAACATGCCTTTATTTTTAACGTATTGGTAAAATTTTAACTATATTGTGAAATTATTGAAATTGAAATGAAAAAGTGATATTTATTGTGCCCATATCGCCCAGCTCTATGTGATCTATTCAGATTGTTTGTATACCTTGGGAGCAGTTACATCCACTCTGCAAGGATGCCTTCACTTTTAAAAAAAAATTACAAATAATCAGATAAAAAGAGGGAAATCATGATTCAGTGGCACAGTGGATTGCCTCTGGCTGTTCTTTGAACGTAAAAAATATTGACAGATACCAGATAATAATTCATCACGACTCAAGAAGTGCATTGACCAGGTGCATTGACCAGGAAACACTGACAGGAACAAACTGATCTGAGGAAACAGATCATGTCTGCAAGTACGATTCGCTGAGCAATCACAATCAATTAAAGCTCAGCTTTTTTTATTTTACTTGTGGTAAAAAAAAAGTATTTCCAAAAAAGTATCATTTGACATGCGTCAATGTACTCTAAT
Source organism: Danionella cerebrum (assembly GCA_007224835.1). Classification (NCBI taxonomy): domain Eukaryota; kingdom Metazoa; phylum Chordata; class Actinopteri; order Cypriniformes; family Danionidae; genus Danionella; species Danionella cerebrum. The sequence continues at coordinate 169,869 of SRMA01025395.1, read as the reverse complement.
CGGTTTATATTTCATCACCTCTCTCAATCTCCACAGACAAGAGACTCAAGTCTACCAAGCTTTTCTGGCAAAGATTACTTTGGATAAACAATGCACCAGTACTTAATCCAGCATTAAAACATTTTGCGCCACAGCAGGAATGAAAATCTACAACGCCAGACATTCTCAGGCTGTACTGCCTGTTCTAATCTCCCGTCAGGTTTTAGTTCTCTGTCATGCTAACACTACAGCGTTACCCCAAAGTTTATGGGGACACTCTGTACTGTGTGCATCACAAAACTCCATATCGCATGTTACAAAGAAGAACGGTAAATGCGTGACTATATAAACAAAACAAAATAAAGACGAGTACTAGCAGTAAAAAAGAAGAAATAATACGAGTTTATTAAAAAGACAAGGTACAGACAGTTCTAAAACAATACTTTTCTTTTGAACGCATAACAAAAATATTGGTGCTCTGGACCAAAATACAGAGAATTTGCTCAAATGGAAAAGTAAAAAAAAAAAGGAAGATATATCTTCAGATCTAGTCCTATTTGGAAATATCCATTCACTAGGGGGCAGTACTAATGGTCGCATGAAGTCCTCCCATTTGTTCTGAGTTATGGAGTAAGCTCATTTTTAATGTTGACCATTTAAAATGAGATCAAAGTAGGGTACATTTCAGTATTCTCATTCTGTGCCAATACCAGTGAAAAATCTAAGGTTCTTGGCATCATTTTCTGTATGAAAGTAAAACACAAAAACATGAATTAAACCATTTTGTAAACCACATGAATTAAACACGATGTAAAACTTCACCGGCCTATGTTCCCCTGGAAATCAGCCGCAAAACCAAAGTACCACACGTTTCTCTTTGCTTCATTCTCCTCAAAAAGTATAAACGATGCTTCTCATCATCAGCTCCGCCGGTCACCAGGTCTTAGCTTTTATGTAGAAACTGCCACACCTTACAAAGAACGCAACAAGAACTGGGTCCTCTGTACTACCGGTCCTTAAGAAATCCTTGTACTGTAACATTTTTTTTTTGTACCGACTTGGTATAAAGGTTTCGGGATTTTTGGCAACACTATATGAAAGGTCAATTGCCTACTAGGAGATATTAAATTAAATAAAACAAAGACGAGCGAAAGAAGTTTCAGAAGTGACAAGTTTCTCCTAGTAACTCCATTAAATGTAATGGAGTGTTTGTGTTTTGTATTGCGATATATCTTGCCACGATATATTTTACACCCCTACATTCTACCGCTCCACTACAAAGCTTGCCATACTTTGACTATTTTACGCAGCCTCCATTTCAAGAATTTAGGCTCCGGTAGGAAGAAACTCAAAGTAGAGGTAAACAACCATTGCATTGATAAACCTGTATAGATATTTAATAATTTATGTTGAAAAGAAACATTGAATCCCAAGGTAGCTTTTATAGAAAGCTACATCACCAGTATAGAAAGTAATGTGAAATATATTACATTATTGGTAAGATCATTTTTGACTACAAAGCATTTTCCAAAGCGACTGTTTATTTCCTCACACCACACAAGTAAAAAAATAAATAAATAATAATAATAATAAAAATGCATCTCCACGGACACCCAAACACCCCTGAAACACTGTAATGACTACCAAACCAACAGGTGGCAGTTGAAAATGGTATTTTTTAAAATTATCATTTAGCACTGCGTGTGCACAAGGCACCTCATAGTACACAAGAGCATGTATATGCTGTAAGCCACAATAATGGAATAAAAAGCAACATAGTACTCCCTTCGGCGACCATAACACTTCCTGTTTGTAAACAAACACAAAATTCACCCCAAAAAACAAAAAAAGTCGGCTTTCCCCGTCCACAACATGAAACCCTGCTGTAGTTACGTGTGGACAGACAAAAATACCAGTTTTCAAAATAACCAGGTACACTTGGACAGGGCCCGAAAAAAAAAAAACAAACAAAAAAAAACAAACTGCATCTGCATCCTCACACGCCACATAAAACATCCATAGTAAGGACACATTAAAACATTTTCCTTCTCATATGGGAGTATCTTTAAATATATATATATATATATATATATATATATATATATATATATATATATATATATATATATATATATATAAAATATATATTTATTTATTTATTGTCCAAAAATGTTCCAGTTTGATGTCAACATGAAGGTGGATATGAAATGAAACAACCTTTATTTCTCATATACACTGTTATATGCAGTGAAATAATAAACGCTAAATAAATTATTTTGGGTCCTTAATATAACTTTATTTTAAGATTTCCTCTGACGGTGGGTATTTGCGCCCCCTGGCTGCCGTTTGAACTCACTGCAGAGGAAATATCTAACAAAATGTCGGTGTCTCGTCGGTCACCTGATTCCCTTTGTTTTGCTGCACGACTAAGCCCCAAACTAAACGACTAATATCTACGTTCACAGCTCTAGGATAAATACAACGTCAGACATCAGATATTTAATTCGATGCGCTTTGAAAAGCTGCGATAAACCACCGCGTAAACACCGTCAGCCATTTTGTTACGTTCCATGCGCAGATTGACAGAAAAATACAAAACCGCTTCAAACGAAATCGACATGCCAAGTACCGTACCAGTTCCTCATCTTTCTCCATACCGGTGGGCATCTGCGGCACGGCGCGGTTGATGGAGGCGAACTCGTGCAGGTCTGGCAGATCCTCGCATCGGTACACGGGCATCGGTTTGAGAGCGTCCAGCGCCCGCGCCCTGAACGACAGTTTACTCATTTTACTCTACGAATCTCTCCGATCCCCTCACAGGCATCCATAAAACAATAGCAGATCTCATGGAGGAGGGTGAACGGCGTAGGAGAATTAGGAAAATATATATTTTAGAAGAGATCCAGCGAGGAAAGGTAGGGGTAGTTGTGTGTGTTTTCGCTCGCAACCTCAGTGCGCCATTGCAAACATGGCGGACATTAAAAACTCCTCGTTCGTTCATCCCTCCTCCCTCCTCTCCTATCAATATACAGTAAAGATACAACCTGTATCGGTTCATAAAAAGACAACGACTGTGCAAGAATTTATATTCCCGCAACACCCATCCGAATCTCTAAGAATTTATGTCGTTTTAGTTACCAAAAATCGTTTTTATATTTTCACTCAATATTATTTTCCTAATTTTGGTCCCGATTTGTAAATAAAGTGTCCTTCAACAATCCTTTAAATAGAAGATTAATTGGGAAATAAAAACTTTCTACTCAATGTGTATTATAAAGTAGCCATTTCATTACGACACAATACATTATTTGTATGTGTTAAAAACACATACATACAATGAAAGATTTCTACTTGGATTTTTTGATCCAAAATGGTGTGACGTTCACAACTGTGACAAAAAAGCAGCTTTTGTTAATTCTTTGTTAATAATTAACTCTTGTTTGTAATTCATGTAAATATCAATAAAACACAAGGAAATTAGCATTAATGGTTTTTTTTAATTGATATTTATTTTTATTGTTTTAAAGCTTTGAGGAGCGATGCTCTCCTTTGCATGACGATTTAGAAAAAAATTAACCAAATTACAAAATTTTCACACTAAAATGTTAAATATCAAGGAAGTCATGATTAAAATGTTTGACGAAGTGAGTTGAGGAAAATACTACTCCATTTGCACACTAAATATAAAGTGACAATTTAAGATGTTTTTGTAGCAAATTGGAAGAAACTCAACATCAAATAGAACATGCATATAATTGGAAATTTAAGAGACAAAAAGGGATATTTGAAGTAAATAAAAAACAACTTACAATTTAACCATCAAATAATGGTCTATTCATTATTATAAAGTCCAATTAACTGCTTAAACAATTAGAACAAATTACTAACTCTAAAATATCAACTTCCATTCAACAGAGCTTTATTTTCTTTTTTTAATGATAAGAACATTAAACCCAATTGCATCAAGTCTTTTGTGTGTGTATGGCCCCCTCTTCTGTTTAATTCAATGTATTGCATCGTGATAGAATCCTAATAAATAATTTAATAGGTCCAAAAGTTGAATAATGAAGCTCCTTTTAAGATCATGAACATTTGAATTAGTTTTTGTTCATTTTAGACAGCAAAATGGGGATTTTTCAGACACAGTAAAAACTTGATCAAAACTGTATCCATTATGTTCCACTGGGGAAAAAAAGCAATGGTCAGGTCATTTACCTTTTCAAATAGTTTTGAGAGTAATTATAATAACAAGTATTTATCGATCACAAATATCTTAAAAAAAAAAATCTACGAAAATAGGTATGCAGAGCCTTTAATCTCTCGCCACTTTTCTACCAAGCCAATTTAAAAAGCACATCTTTACCCGGCAGTCAAAACCAAGCCCTCTCAAAGCTGATACCAAAAGTTTGAGGAAACACAAAGGTGGTAAACAGAGCTAAGCCATACCAAGCCATATCGTTATTCGTTACTAAAATCCAGTGGAAAATTGGCAATTTTTGAGCTGACATGTCATTGGGAGGGGTTGGTCCACTGTGTTTTCTTACATCTACAATCGACAAACCCATCTACTGAGACATTTTAGAGCAGTTCATGCTTTTTGCTGTAGAACTTAAGGGAGATGTAGAACATTTATTGAGATACCTCTGTGTTAATGTGTGTATTTTAGTTTTGGTCTTTTCCTTTTAATATTGTTTTGTGAGATCAAATGTGTGTCTTGTTTTGTTCTGCACTTTGGGAAATTGCTCTTTGTTAAATGTGCTATATAATCAAAATAAATTGCATTTCCTCTTCCAGCTGGACTTGGCTCCTGCCCACAATGCCACAGGCACCAAAATGGATTTTATGACGGTTATTGTGCTTGATTAAAACTTGATCTGACCCCCACTAGTTTTGTCAAATGTAAGAGGAGAGAAAATAAACCAAACCATGATAACTTGAAGACTGCGACCAATCTGAGCAGATAACACCTGAGCACAGGCTGATTGCCTCCATGACATGCAACATTAACGTACTAATTAATGCAATTTAAGGAAATATTTAACTTTTACATTATATTTTGTGACAATAAGGCTTCAAGCTTTTAAATAAACATTTAAACAATGGTTCAAACACAAAAATACAAGTAACCAAATAAATGTATTAAATAAAAATGTATTTGATTAAAAATATATATGTTTTTTTTTATCCAGCATATCATCACGAACATTTTAGAGTGTGTATGCCTAAATAACGTCACCATTCTTTAGTTTGAAGATTGATTACCAGACAAGGTTAATTGAAACAACTACATTAACACTAATAATGAGGGGTTTGTGACTGTTTTAAGTAAGGTAGTCTCAAAAAAACCTTTTTTAGCTGGGTGGCTAAAGTGATCAGAGAAACTTTTTCGTTACTGAGTCTGTTCGTTCGACCTAGTTTGAAGTTCAATAAACGTGTCGATAAGATGAATAACACACACACACACACACACACACACAATAAAAAAAACCTTGATATACAGCGATTCATATTTGATTTCAAAAATAGGAAGCATTAAATATTATTTTGTTCCATTAACCAATGGGGTGGATAACAGGAGAAAACAGCCTTTCCATATTTAAGAGTCCATCAGCAAGACAGTGATTTTATTAAGGTAAAAGTGACCTTATAGTTGATTTTAAGTAAAAAAAAACATTACCCAATGAAGAAAAACAACAGCATGTCTAACGTTATTTCTGTTACGTTGATAAACTGTTACATCTCAACCGCTCCAACTGTAACTTTATTGAGCAGGAACTCTGCAATTAATTAGTTAATATACTCAAGCATAAAAGCTCGAAAAGTAACTCACCAATGTTATCTTATTGTGGTTGTTGATAAATAACTTTAACCAAGTTTAGAAATACGTAATTCCTAGAGTCACACGGTGGAGAAACGTGACCTTTTGTGAGTAAAAGAACAAACTCGCCTCGTCCCTCTTCGTATGGTTTGTTTAGGTTGAGATAGTATAACTGTTTCTCAAATTCGTCCTCAACAATTCAATAATCACACAACCTAATGTTAATAATCCACCGACGATGCAGAAAAGATGCTACATATTTTCAGTCCACCATCACCGTGAAGAAAGCTCAAGTGGACATTGCGGAGACCCCGTGAACTGATACTGAAAGCTGCAATCCCATTGGCTGGAAAGAGACGAGGATCACCTGCTGAGAGCATTTGGGTTGGTTGGTTGGTTGGTAAGTTGGTTGAGCTGCGCAACAGCGTAGGTCAGGTGGGGACGCAAAAATGACAACGCTATCCAATTGCCGTTTCCGCTTTTACTTTTGTTTAGGCAGTTAAATGAGTTCATATTTTTGCTATAATGCTGTTTCCAATATACAAATGTATGTATTTATATGATGTATTTTTATTTTTAAGTTCACAGTAATGATCACAAACGTGATCTTAAAAGATAAATGTCCTTAAGTTTTTATTTGTGTTATTGCCCAAATTATTTTGCAGCAACATTAGCCCATTAGTCTAATTAAATATTTATTTCCTGTATTTCAGGGATGTCACTAGGGTTGACAGATAGGGGGGCCTTAGCCCCTGGAGGGCTTCTCGTACATTGCATGCGGTGAAATTCTCATTCCTTCTCTTACCATAGGTAAATGTTCAGATTAAGCAACAATCGCTGCTACCAACGTGCAATCGCTGACCGTGTGTACACCGTGTGTACACTGCTGTTTACTGCTGCTGCCTCCACACTGTTGTGTTGGTCCAGCTGCTTATGCGGCCGCCTACCACGTCACGCTTGACGCATGCTAATGAGGCATGATGGAAATCATAACGATAATAATTTTGAAAGCGAACTTCAGTTTAACTCGCTTTCTTGCCAGCTCGTGTTTGCTGCATGTATGCACTTATTTAAAATATATTTTAAATATCAAGATAATAATAATAAATAAAATGTCGCACCAAATTATAGGGGGGGCTTTGGGACATTTTAGGGAGGCTGAAGCCCCCCCTAAATTAGGGCTAACGACGTCACTGCTGTATTTAATCCTCTCTCTCTCTCTGTCTTTCTGGAATATAGTGGTTTTCTGGACCCGGGAGGCTCTCCACAGCCACGCTATCCCCTGACTGCTAGCTCCAGTGGTTGGAGTGTTACTTTCTATGAGTGAACTGAGCTGTTTGACTACCTCTTTCTCTGAATTTTGGATAAGTTCTCTTGCACTAGCTTCACCTATTTGTACGTCTGTCTGTCTGCCTTGTTACCACAATCCCTCAACAATCCCTCGCAATGTGTGATGCAAAATTGACCCCAAGCTCAAAGTTGAAAAGGTTCAAATTTTCTCTCTAATAATCAAATCAAATGGTGCCTGTTGCCCCACAGGATAACACTAAGAGATTGCTGTCCAGCATTCGTTTAATTAGGTTCTGCAAGAAAAGTTTTCTCAGAGGATTGTTTTCCTGTGTATGCTTGCGCGCGCGCGCGCGCGTCTGCGTGTGTGTGTGTGTGTGTGTGTGTGTGTGTGTATTATAATAAAGCTACAGTATTTAGCTGATCTGTGACTGAGTTACAGATCTTTTTAACCTGCCAGATGAACATCTGACAGTGAAGTTACAGCAGTACCCCGAGATACGAATGCTTCGAGTTATGAAATGTTCGAGATACGAATGCTTCGAGTTATGAAATGTTCGAGATACGAAGAAAAATTCGAGATATGAAAAATAACAACCATTTCTGCTCTATTTTCCACTTGTTTGTCTCACGTCACTCTGCGCTTCCGCATCCTTGCTCTCCTTTCTCCCTTTGAAGAAAGTGTGCTTTAAGGGGCTGATATGCCTTAAAATACTTTAAATCAGTTTTAAATCGAATAAAACATTATGTATGGATTACCAATAATGTGCTATAACAAATGTTAGAGTCAAGGTGTTGTAAAAGAAATAACGTTTATAACGTGGAAAGTGCTGTTCTGTAGCACAAGTTAGAGAAACCCTGTGATGAGTTCTCAGAAGCGTCTCTCCATCCTTCCTCAGACGCTCGGTATTCTTTGTGCTTGAAACCGTGTTGGTGTTAGTAATTCATAAAATCTCGAGAAAGTTAACTTTCATACGTAGTGCCGTAATGTCTTCCGCCACCTGTTCCACTTCCTCCGACACATCGCTTCAATCTCATAAGGTTTCACATTTGTGCACTTATTACGCATATTAATAAAACACTACGCATTTTGCTTGTGTTTTATTGTCATTTATTACATTAACAATGTGTAGATTTAAGGATTGAATACAAACATACAAATTGTTTGAGATATGAACGTCACCCTGGAACGGAATAGTTTCTTATCTCGGTGTACCACTGTATGTGTATAGTGACAATAAAAGGCATTCTGATTCTGTTGTGTGAAAAAGTGGCGAAACTTTTATGGAAGCCTTGGTGTGTACAGGTGAGGGTATAGTATTTTAAATTGTCACTCAAGAAATAGAATATTATTTACTTTAGTACGAGTAAAATAGTTGGAATGATGAAAAATTTACTGAATTACTTCTGATCCAATGATATTTCAAGATCCAAACCATAATTATTAAACGATTTATCGTCATCACACAGGTCTATTTGAAAGTAATTTTGTTAATGTGAAATAACTATGAATTTATTTTTATTTTCACAACACAAACGTCTGAGCTTGCAGATTTCTTTGTTTTGATTTGGTTGATAATGTGTTAAGTACATCCCCCTGTAGGGCAGAACGATTATCTAAAGGGACTGGTCAAACTTAGTCAATTCTTCCTTCCCTGGAGTTTGAATCCAGCACCTTGAGATAGATAGCACCAGGCTCTGCTGACTGAGCCACATGATTACTTTTTCATTCATTCATAAATTTTCCATAAATATTCCCTTTTTGGGGTCACGGGAGTCTGCCAGTGCCTATCTCCAGCACACATCGGGCGAGAGGCGGGGGTACACCCTGGAAGGGTCGCCAGTCCATCGCAGGGAAACCAGGTTTACATTCTAGATGTTAAGTTACAAAATGTTTGGGCAGTTGTATCAAAGTGTAAAGAACCAATACGGGGGGAAAGATGAAACCTGAAACCTAATGGCCCTCTTGCCATTGCTTGCATGAGAGTGCAAATAACTTGGTTCTTTTGAGTGAAAACAAGAAATGAGCTTGTGTCCAATAACTGAATGTATTGTTTCGAGTGTATTTTTTAAGAACAAGTCATCAAACAATCTCAGGTTGCAAGTCCCTGCACGTTTGCCACAGCGTCTGTTTTGAATTAAGCAGGAATGACACAATCCACTCATTGTTTAATTTTGATATCAGATGTAATGTGTAAGTTTCATAATAAAGTTTGATATTTTGTGTTTTAAACAAACATTACAAGAGTTATGACACATAATTTACAAGACAATTCAAAATAAAATATGAGGAAATGCGTAATCGTCTTTCAGGCTTTGTTTTACAGACCCCAAATTGCTACCATAAGTGCAATCTAGTGGTGAAAAGAAGGGGAAACTTTGAAACCCCTTTTCAAAATTCTTGTTCAAAAAGTGCTTGACTTTTTTTACTTTTCACATTGGTTTGACCTTGCCTTTGCTTTTTTGGCGATTTATGAATTTGTATTTTGCCTCAACAGTTTGACAATTTGAAAATTGACAAGTTGATACTCACAAATGTATTATTTTTACAATTTCAGGATTGTTGTTAAATTATTGTGTAATGTAATAATGAAATATTTTTGAATAAAAGAAGCTGGGGTTGAACTAAAAATGACATTAAGCATTGGCACCAAAAAAAGAATGAATTATTTATAAGAGCAAATTGTAAAAACACTCAAAAAGGCCCCAGACTTTTTAAAAGAAATGGTGAAAAGTTTACTTGAGTTAAAATCACGACACTTACTCAAGTACATAGTTACTATCCACCTCCGGATAGTGATGCACAGTTTAAATTTCAACATTATTCCTCCATTTGTTATTTAAGAAAGAGGCCAGGTTCAGATTGGTTAAAGGCATGGGTCATTTTCTTCATTCAATTCTTTTTTTTTCCTTCTCTCTTAATTCCTTTTGTGGTCACGGCTGTCTGCCAGAGTACCTGGAGGAACCCCATGTAAGCACAGGGAGAACATGCAAACTCCTTCCAGGAAGGTCAACAGCGAGCCTCAAACTAACAACCTTCTAACTGCAACAGTGCTACCCACTGCGCCACCGTGTCACCCGTCATTTTCTTGGATTCAACGAATTTACCAAAACATAACAAATAGCCTATCCCTATTTTGATAACCCTGCAACACAAACATGTCTGTGACTTCATAACCACATGTCCCTTACTGCTGATTGTCTGCAAGCGTGTGTCAACTTTCTGAAGCTCTCCTTTTAAAAGTTCCATGTCTTTAACAAAGGATACACAGCACTTGCCCTTAAACGAAACAAACTTTATTATAACTTGCACAAGACCAATCCCTGCGATCGACTGGCGACCTGTCCAGGGTGTACCCCCATCTCTCGCCCAATGTGTGCTGGATATAGACACCGGCAGACCCCCGTGACCCCGAAAGGGAATAAGTGGGTTGGAAAATGAATGAACAAGACCAATCCTACACTGAACTTATGCTGGATTCACATCCTAGAGCCAGGATTTGGTGCCTTGTAATCGTGTCTAAATTCAAACAGATTTCATAAACTTAGTTTGTGCATGATATTGGTAATAAATTATTATAGATGTCTAAAAAAATAAATACAGACTCAAGGCTCAGCTGCCTAATCTTCACTCAGGGGTGTCTTCAAGGTGACCTGAATTCTTCTTTGCCCAGACCTCTGAGAGATCCGTGACCCAGGAGCAAGGACTGAGCTTGAGGAGCGCCAGGATGACCCAGATGCTCGAGAAGCCTGCCGTTGGAGGTTTCTGGAGATGGAGCGATGTAGGTTCTTATTGGAGGAAGAGGATGCCATGCTGAGAAGCCAGGGGTGCTGCAAGGCCTGCTGGGCACTCATACGGTCCCCAGGCTCTAATGTTAGCAGCTCAGAGATAAAGCTCTTTGCCAGAGCAGAGACAGAGTTCCATGGCTGAGGGAGAGAGAAATAAATGTTTTGAGTCTTTCCACCGAATGGGTGCCATTTCTGTCCCCAGGACATTATATGTGTTGATAAGCCTTATAATTGCTTCATAGATACATTTTATTACCAAGCAACATGTATTATCATTCAACTATTTTTGCAAATTTGAGCAAGAACGTTAACAATATTGATAAAATCCACATCTCCAGTCTCTGATGCTACACTCCAACATAAAATATGATTTTAATCTTTTAAAAAGAACCTTTCTTTTGCATTTATGCCAGTCCATATGTTTGTTTCCAATAAATGTATTTACACAAGTATACACAAACAATGATTAAAGGTGCAAGCAGCGATGGGCCCTCGCACGATGCAGTCAGCAGGAGCCAAAGCCACAGCCGCCTGTCCTTTGGTGTTTTTTAACGTGTTATTGTCAAGCTATTTTGTAAAGATCATAAAAAATACACCAAAATACAATTCATACAGCCAGCAGGTGGTGCTATTGTGCATATACCGGTATTCATGTCAGTCTGTTCAGAATCACAGGCTCATCACTACATTTTTTCAGGTCCATTGGATGAACTGTATGGAAGGTACATCCTCCAGCAGGTGGCGCTATGATGGGATCATCACATAAACATATCACTAGGTGCCTAATAACAGGCTCTTCAATGAAGTATGCGGACAAACACAGATACAGTGGTATCCCGAGATACGAATGCTTCGAGTTACAAAATGTTCGAGTTACGGAACGCCTCACGGGAAATTTTTTGCTTCGAGATGCGAAAAAAAATTTGAGATACGAACAACTACAAGCTGTTCTGCTGTATTAGCCACTTGTTTGTCTGACGTTGCGCTTCACTTCCTGGTCCTGGCGCTCCATTCTCCTTTTGCAAAATATGCTGAAAGTGCAATAAGGGGCTGATATGCTTTAAAACACGGTAAATCGTTTTAAATCGAAACATTTTGTATAGAATGTACCAATAATCTACTATAACAAATCAAGTCAAGGTGTTAGAGAAACTCAGTGACGCTTTCTCAGAAGCGCTACCGCTACACTCTGTACTGTCTGCGCTCGTGCTTGAAACCATTGTTGGTGTAATTTGTGAAATATCTCGAGAAAGTTAACTTTCATACGTGGTGCCGTAATGTTTTCTGCAATCTGTTCCACCTCCTCCGACACATCGCTTCACTCTCAAGGTAAGGTTTCACATTTGTGTACAAATTACGTATTTTGCTTGTGTTTTATTATCATTTATTACATTAACAATGTGTAGATTTAAGGATTGAAGAAACGTTACTTGATTTTTCTCTGTTTTTCCATTTTTTTCATCTACTTATACTGTTGTTTCTGAGAGCCATTGCATGGATTAGGCGTTTTACATCTAAAACTTGCTTCGAGATACGAAATGTTCGAGATTCGAAAGCCACCCTGGAACGGATTAATTTTGTATGTCGGGGTACCACTGTACCTAATTTCCAGTGAAATCAATACTGCCAGCAGGTGGCGTTATAAGTGTATCATCACGTAAGCATTTGAATTTTTTAAGAATGGTTGGCTCATCATTTCATATTTTTTTCATTTTATGTTCACGTTATTTACCTGTACATTTATACCTATGCGTTTAAAAAGATTTAAATTTGTGACGGCGCCACAGCAAGGACGCGTTATGAACTTTTGAATTTTTTAAACATTTTTTTCCCCAACACACATCGTAAGACTCTCTTTTTAAAAACATATTTTGCACACAATAATTTAAGGAAGTAATTTAAGTAATTTTAACATTAAAGTTTATTGCAATGTAAGTAAAAGTCTTTAAAAAGATTGGACCAAAAGACCTAAGTTCCATAAGATTGTAGGTATTACTTTAAAACAACACACGAGATCAATTTATCTTTTTGTGTCAGCAATCATATTTTATATTTTATTTTTTTAGATGAAATTATTTTCTCTGATGGCGTTTTAAACAAAAAAAAAAAAAACGCTTGAGCCATGAGATAACTGGCATTTCCAACTACTGGCTTGCACTTGATCTCATATTATCAGAGAGAAAAACCTCAAACACTCACGTCTCCGCTGAAGTTATATCTTCCATTGAGGATGGCCCTGAAAAGACGTGTCTGGCTGCTTTGCTGGAAGGGCATGGATCCGCTCAAGAGGATGAAGCTGATGATGCCTAGGGCCCACATGTCTACCGGGGTGCCACAGGGCCTCCGAGCTACCGTCTCAGGTGCCAAGAACTCAGGTGTCCCACAAAGTGTCCTAACTGCCCAGGCCTCCTGCTCTCCACCACAAGCAGAAACTGATTGCCCAGCTTAGAAAAAAAGCAAGATTTTAAAATTGTTTTGTAAACCTCATGTAGGATTTTGGTCATGACCAAGACAGGTTTAATTATTGTAAAAGCAGATCACAAGATTCACCATTTCACTTAGTTAGAGAAAGTTTGACCTCAATGCTATATTTGTTTACTCTGACTGGAAAAGAATGAAGGGTTCTCAGTAGGGATGCGATGCTGAGCTCATGTTCTCGTATTTGTATAAACACTCCGATACCAAAGACCGAAACCATGCGACGTCATCGGCAGAACTTTTCAATTTCAGACTTTGTCAGCATCCACAGAATGTCTGACTCAGTGGTGGGGAAATATTTTAGTATTAATGATGACAAACCACGGGATAGGAGACATGTTCAGAAAGCTATCATAAGCAGTAACGTTAACCGGTAGAAATAACAGGAGATAATATGAGAGCTAAACAAATAACCAAGGTGCTCACCCAATTTGTTTCTGATGATCAACTATTTTCAGATGTTTCAGATTAACGTGGGATATTGTCACCTTTTTAACATTTGGAACCAAACTACAAGATTCTAAGTGGCCGTCATGTCACTGATAGGGTGTCGGGGCATCCTTGGTTCTCAGCAATTGTAGTGTTTTGGAACAATTGAACAGATTTAATCGAGGACTCTATAAAATGGCATTAAAACTTCCCTATCGCTCAGTCACAATGCCAAGAGAATGGGTTTGATCCCCAGGGAAAGCAAGAACTGACCAAATCTGATGATACCTTGAAATGTCAGTCATTTTGTGTCAGAGCCAAGGGCTGGTCGCAAAAAATGGTCCACTATTTTATTCTATTTGTTATATCACGACACCCGGTGCAGGTGCACAGGCTCCTATTAGCTGAGAAGTTGTGTTGTAGTGCTAAAGACCAGTCTCGAGACCATGTTTTTCATGTTCTCTTTCTTGTCACGGTCACTAGTCTTTGTACCGTCTCGGTTTCAGCGATCTTGGTATTGTCTCAGCTGTGCAGGTGTCCCAGTGATTTTAATCCAAGAACAAAAAGTAAAACGTGAGTGCTTTCATCAAATAAAAAAAAAAAATTTGAAAGACCTGTCCAGGCTGTACCACAGCCTCTCGCCTGGCCCCCGTGACCCCAAAAGGGGAATAAACGGGTTGGAAAATGAATGAAAGAACACAAACTCATGTTAGTCACACTCCACTCGAGATTAAGAGAACAATTTAAAAATGTCAGCGAAACATTGTGGTGAAAACAATCAAAGTCTGACATTTACAGCATAAACATCTAACATCACCTTTATTAACATGAGAACCTTGTTTAACTTTCGGATGATGTTTAAAGGAGATTTATATTAATATTTTGATAAAATATAACAATGACAAAAAAATTTCATTGACAAACCTTTTTCGACGAGCTATATATGTCTCTGTTATGACAAAAACTTGAGATGCGCTCGAGTTTTCGTTAATGAAAATAAGAGTGGACGAAAATGTTAATGAGTGGACGGTAACTGCAAGACATTTCTGCTTTTCATTATTCGGGGATTGTAATCTGTCATTCAAAATAAAAAAGTATCCACCTGTGCTTGTCATTAGCTGTGTCTCAATGCAGGTTCTAAACCCTCCGGAGGGACCTTCCTATCTAGCCTCCAAGGCTGCAGCCTGGTAAGGTACTCCGAAGGCTGTAATAAACCCTTGGTAAACATGACGGTCTAGCCTCTTATTCTTCTTCTGTTGTTTTGCCTATGGTGCACTAGCACCACCAGCTGGATCAGTAGTTTGGATCCCGAAATGAATTGATGAAACGTTCTTGTTTAATTAATTTTTTTTTTTAAGTGATTCTTTTTTATTTATGTTTTATGTCTGATAAGTTTTTAAGATCAGTGTAAGTTCTGTCATTGTTTAATTTATTTTATAGTGTTTTAGGGTTTATTTTTAATTGTTCTAGTTCTTTATTTATTTTGAATACATTGTATTGGATGCACACTTCTGGATTGGGACACAGCTAACGAGCAGAGCACGAGGCACCTGCGGTCCAAACTTTCTGGTGAAAAACAAAAGAATTTTCGTTTTTTTTGAGGATCATGACGGCAGCATCAACAAAATGGCGGGTGGTTGAAAACGATGAAATGATATCTGTTGCTAACACACCCGAGTGTCTGTAGTAATGACACACGCAAGCTAATAGACCATTTATAATATTTAAAGAGTTAAATTTACTTATCAAAAGATCATTTATTATCAACTAAATATTAATCTATATTGGCTAAAACTAGACTAAAACCTTTTATTTTAGTGACTAAAAATAATTTTGATTTTCGTTGACTATATCCAGACTACAATTACATTTTAAATGGCTAAAACTAAAATCATTTTCGACAAAAAAAAACTAAGACTAAAACTAAAAGGCTGCCAAAAACAACACTGATGCACGATCTGAAATGTGATCTGTTTTAGACCACATGTTTGTGCCATCTAGTGGTGAAAAGAAAGTTATAACACTTGAAAATAGAAAAACCGGTCATTAGGGCTCTTTTTTCTCAGCACAAAACAAAGCAAAATGGAACAAAAAGTGCTTGGAACAGTGTATAAGGTTTAGGAGAGAATGTGACACAAATATTTTAAAAAATCTGGCTTAGCTACTATTCATTTGAGGCAATAAAGCATGTGTGGCTTGTGTATGCTCCTTTGTCCAAAGTGAGAAATGAGAAAAAATGTTTGAGAAATACTGTTCTATCCGCTTGTTAAGTCTGCGGGTCCTGAGTGTCCATCCTCCCATTGACAGACAATGGGAGAAGGTGCTGAAACTTTGATCATCTGCATAGATTGAAAATTATGTATAGATTAACAATAATGTGTCATAATATAGGTTAGAGTTACTGTGTCCTAAAAAAAAATGTGTATAAACTACTGTAAATCTGCTGTAAAGTTAGAGGAGAAACCCCCGTGGGAAACAATGTCCTACCTTTAGCTTTTGTTTCCCAACAGCAGCTTTTGGTGTGGTGAAAATAATCAAAGATTCATTCAGCGCCTTCTCCCATTCTCTGTAAATGGGATAGTAGACAGCCAGGACCCGGAAGCGCATCACAACTTAACAAGTGGATACTAGCGCTTCATCGTTATTAACGTTCTAAATATTCAATATTAATCGAAAAAAAAGACTTTACCCCCCTTCCTCCCTCAGTCTTGCTTTCACCACTCCCCTTCTAAAACTTGTTTGTGAATCATGTCATCGCCAGTTGCAAGTCAAATAGAATGACATGAAGTTGTTCAAATGAGGAATAAGAGTTTCATGTGTGTATTGCAGGCTGGAAAGGGGCATAAATAAAGAATCAAACTAAAGAATCCACCATAAACGTGTAGAAATAACAACACGCTTCATGCAGTTCAGTGTTATGTTTCCGTGACAAAGTTTTTCGCTTATTCCATTTTGGGGTCAGGGGGTCTGCTGGTGCTTATCTCCCGCACACACTGGGGGAGAGGCCGGGTTCACTCCGGACAGGTCGCCAGTCCATTGTAGGGCATCATTCACACTTAGATTATTCAATTAACCTAATCACATGTTTTTGGGATTGTAGGGAAACCGGAGTACCCACACAAGCACAGAGAGAACATGCAAACTCCTTCCAGGAAGGTCAGCAGTGAGCCTCGAATCGACAACCTTCTGACTGGAATGCCACAGTGCTACCCACTGGCCAAGATAGAATTCCCCATCGGGGAGGCCAACCCCAGTCTTCCGTGTGTCAGGGGGAGAAACTGTCCACTATACTAATTGAGATACAGTTAATGGATGTATTTCATGCAAATATTGTTGGGGTTTGAAATTGGGAATGTGTTCATTCTTTCTAATTGGGACAAGGTCATCAGCCATCGCTATGTTTCACATTGGACATCATTGATGCTAAAATTGCTTAACCTTAATGCCTATTACAGTATAAGCAACAAAAAACAAACTTTATCTCTATTGTTCTTCAGCACTTTCAGGTCAGGCAGCACAGAGATGATCTGTTCTAGCGATCAATTTGATTGGTCACTGTGCACAGGTAAGAATTATGTGTGTTGTAAAGAACATCGACCCATTTCCATCAAAAAAAAAAAAAAAGAATACAGGAATAAAACTTGAGGCATGTTTTTGATGAGGGAATGACACTAAAAGATGCTAGGAATGTCAGAAAATTTGATTTAGCATAAACATAGATTAGAAATGAATGTATTACATTCATGAAATTAGAAAAAAGAAAACGAAGAACAGGAGAAACAAGCTAAAGAAATGGGCACATTTTCTAGTGCTACCTGCCACAACGTCATATTTTTGTTGACAACCAAAACTGAAATAGGCCTAAATGTAGTGATTCATGTCATCGTTTTAATTTCTCCTGAAACATATATTCTGAAGTAAACTGTGATTTGGGCCACGGTCTCTTTATATGCAAATTTAAATAGTTATAGCCTTATACAGTTTAAAATTCCATTGCTTTAGTTTACGTTTATCTTATTTTTAACTCTTTTTTTACCCCATCGTTACTATTCCTTGCATTGTGGAAATATTTTCAATAAATGGCAACTAACACAATTCTGATTCCATAAGTCAAAATGGTTTAATTTATGTAAAAACAGCCTTTTTGATGCTATTTCCCACTGATTGAAAGAATAAATCTATTGATGTCAAACTACAGATTATAGTTATTATTATAATTTATTGGATTTTATAAAACCATGATTCTTTAATGCTTATAATTGCACAACGCTAACCATACAACGCTATATTGCTAGCCACACTTTACAATATTTAATGTGGGCATTACATGGTGCTGCGGAGCTGGTGAGGTCACTAGTTCAAGACTGGTTTCTGAGTGAATGTGAGCTTATATGGGCTCACTCTCAGTACTCTAGTTTTGTATGCACGTCTAAACAATAGCTTCACGCGGTGGATTGAAATCTCTGACTTGCCCTCCAGAGTGAATGGTGTAGAAATGTGGGAAACCTACATCTGTCTGTACCTTCCATGTTTTCCTCTGTGGACAACAAGACCCCTGTCAGTGTAGCTATTGTCTAATCCAAAAGTCGCTAGATTGCATCACCTTATTTGCATAAAGCCACATGAAGATTATACTATTACTCATACAACATGAACACACATAAAGCTAAAAAACAAACATGTAGTATAATTAAAGCTGCAAAAGTGGCAAAAACCAAAAGTAGCCATATTTAAAGTTTTTGATAAATTGGCAAACTTTTCTGTTGAATTTGGTTTTCAAAAGTGTGGTTTGAAAAAAAAATATCAAAATTTTCTGTTCCAAACTTTCTTATAGCATCTCAAAGTCATACAAATATAAATATTGAAAATGTAATGATTTATTTAAAGATACGTATTTTTGTTTCCATATAATGCTATAAATCCCATAATTATGAATGTTTTTTTTGTATTAAACAATTGAATATACAATAACAAACAACGTTGATATTGAATCAAGTTGCTAGTTCCGGAAGAGACTGATTAATTTGTGTCAGAACCCACACGTAGATATTGGACTCATTGCCCCAAAGCTGTCTGCTGCCCCAGCAAGTGAGTCTTTTTAACTGGCAGGCGACTTTCGGATGTCTTCGCTGGACTTTATTGACTATGATCAGATGGAAAATGGCCTGTATCTGTTGCATCTTTGTGGAACGATTATAAAACAATTAAAAAAAAATTTCAATTTGGTATTTTTTTTATTGCGTTTTGTAAAAAAAAAAAAAAAAAGACTGCCATTTATCACGGTTGGAAAGAAAACAAAGAAAACAGGAGTGTATTACACGGAAAGTATTGTGTTGTTTGAAAAATCGGTCAAAATACAAAAAATACACTCAGATTTGGTATGTACTCATTTATTTTAAATGCGTTTATCGCGTTCTGGAACCAAACCCTTCAAATGTGTTATTACGTTTTTTAAATCTTTCTGAAACCCTAATAGTGAACTCAGTGACACTCACATGTGACTGTTGACTCCACATTCTCAAACGAGACTCCCTGAAGCTTTTTATTCCACCAAGCGAGACCGAAGTCAGTGATTATGAGCCGTGAGTCCTTTCCCGGGTGGTAGTACAGCAGGTTTTCTGGTTTGAGGTCTCTGTGAATGATGCCCAGAGAGTGCAGATGTGTCAACCCACTGACCACCATCCTCAGTGCCCAGGTGGCATCCCGTTCCCGAAAGGTTCCTCGGGCAATCACCCGCTCCAGTAGCTCACCACCCGTGGCCAACTCTAACACCAGGTAGATGCGGTGAGGTGTTTGGAAGACCTCTTTCAGCTGGATTACATTCTGGTGTTTGACCCGTTGCAGGACACCCAGCTCCACCAGATAGCTTTGATAACCAGTGCGCCGTTCAAGAAGTTTGATGGCGACAGGCTCATGTGTCTGCCGGTGCTTAGCTCGAACCACTCGGCTGAAGCTACCTCGACCAATCAGAGCCTGGACCTCGTACCTGCAGTTAACACAAAGCAGTGTTACTACGATTGTGCTTTTTATGCATTTTTTTTTCTCTACCTCCAGCCACAACACAAAGGTTTAAGTAGTACAACATACACACATTTCCCTGGGTCATCACCATGTTTTGGGAAGCTGTGGGCAACTGCAATAAAATGATTGAGAAGTAAATGCAGAATGGATCAAATACTGATCATAGCTGCTTTGAGGGAAAGAAAGGTTGCTAATCGTGACCCTGAATGAATGACAGAAGTTACTTCTCTCAAGACTCTTCTCTTTAATTTTCCTCTTTCATGTTTGCGAACAAATGGGACATGATCCTGTACCCATCTTAAATCAGTTTACATTTGCAGACATGATAGGGATACAATCTTTTGCAGGATAATTTGACCAATTGTTCTCCTGTTGACTCTGGTCCCAGTTGCCTTGGGATTAATGACAATACCTTCCTTTAGAGTGGCACGGTGGCGCAGTGGGTAGCACTGTGACTTTCCAGTTAGAAGGTCGCTGGTTTGAGGTTCACCGGTGACCATCCTGGAAGGAGTTTGCATGTTCCCCCTTATGCTTGCGTGGATACTCCGGTTTTCCCCTCAATCCCAAAAAAACATCAGGTTAATTGATTAATCTAGTTTCCCCTGTGTGAGTGAATGTGTGTGTTGCCCTGTGATGGACTGGCGACGTGTCCCCCGCCTCTCGTCCAAGTGAGCTGGAGATCCAGTACCAGCAGACCCCCGTGACCCCGAGGAATATGTGGGTATAAGATGGGGGGAAAAAAACACAAGAAGTGCTCATAGAAGTGGTTCTAGGTTGTAGCGGATTGGGACTGTAAGATAATTCCACGAGCCAGGAACAATTTCCTGCAGCTCTGAGATGGAACCAATAGATCGTGTTCATATTCTGAATGCAGGCTTCTGGTGATGGGTGGAGGACTGCGAGAGTTTGTGAAGGTAGGATGGCGCGAACATCAGTTTTTTGAACTTCATACAGGCTGCAATGAGGAGCCAATGAATCAGAGTTTGACAGTTATATTGTACTTCTTGCATGTGTACATAGTATCACAAACTGTTGTTACTCTCTTGACAGGCTGCTTACCAAACTTACAGCCTTGTAACTATACAACCTTGTCCCTATCATTAAACTTTTCGGAAAACTATCCAGTCTTGACTATGGGGGGATTTTTGCAGGGAGAATGGAGCTTGAGTATATGGCATGCTCCAACAAGTGGCTTTATGATATTGTGCATCTGAGCTTCATCTCAGGCTTTCTGAGCCATTCTGAAAAACACCATGTTAATTTAGTTAAAGTCTCATGATAGGCCGTAGTTGCCTGCCCTTTGTTGCTTGGAAAGTCTTGTTCAGACCCTGAAATAAGACCTTGCACAAAGTCAGTGTTTTGGAGTAGGCAATTTCCTCAAACTTATAAACAATGTCCTCCAGTGAGCATCTGTTTTGCATGAAGGCACCACCCATTTGAACTTGCAAATATAGAAATAGAAACGTAGAACAAGATTATCAAGAAGAAGCAAAGGAGAGGAACGACAAGACCTACTGACCCTATGACAAAAACTTACCAAGAAACATAGAACAAGACGTGGGAATACAATACTCATCATCAATGAGACCACTCCAGTATATTTGTCAGAAAACCTTTAGTTTGCTTTCAGAATCAACATTTTCAAAAAGATAGTCTACTACAAAATACTCCCACAAAGTTGGGACATTGATATCTTAAAGAAAAGTGATTTGATGAATGCAAGCCCATATTGTAAAAATGAGTACAGGCCAAATGGGCAACAGATATTCAACCACGGGAGATTCATCTAAGAGGAGTACAGCAGAAAGGTGACTATAAAAGAGCATTACGTAAAGAAAAGCCCTTCCCATTTCATTCCATCAGCAATGGAAAAGAAATGTCTCAAAATCTGAGAAAGGAAATCACTTCTTTAGACAAAGAGGTGAGGGTTGCAAGAAGATCAGCATATCACTCAAAACACTGCAGCAAAAGTGAGCCAAAATTTCCTGGAACCATCTTTCAGAGATGCCCAGGCCGCAAACATCTCAAGAGTAGCTTCTTTTGATGAGAAGGGTTAAAGAAAATCACCATGAAAGTTCTTGGGTATCATCCACGAAGCAAGCTGCTCCTAAAGGCATGCACAAAAAGCACATCTAGAATTCGCCCATGCTGAAAAAGATGAGAACTACTCGGACTGTATACTCTGGAGAGATGAGACAAAGATCACTGTTTTTGAAACAATGGTTTTAAAACTGTATGGCATTGTAAAGATGAGGATTTTAAAGAGAAATTTATGGTGCCTACAGTGAAACATGGTGGTGGCAGTGGGCTTATGTGGGGCTGCATGAGTGCATTGATGAACTCAAGAATGTGATGCTCTATACTGAAGGAGAAGATGCTGCCATCACTTCGTTGCACTTTTCCAATGCTGCTGCATTTCTGAAGAAGAACAGCATGAAGGTGAATGAATGGCTAAGCACATCTCCCTCTCTGAACCCAATCGAACAAGAAATTGAACCGCAGCCCAGTATTCCATATAACTTTTTCGCGACACAACTTTTTTTGCCGCGTGAGTGTTTCATTTATTTCCTTTATCATAATTACATTTGTTAAAACAGCGCTTGCACATGGTGACAAATTTGTTTATTATTCTTACCCACTTTTTTGTATTTGACAGCAAAGTTTAAAAGCTGACCGTGCCTTCTCATAGCACTGACTGAGGGTGCTCCATAAAACATGAAGTCCCGCCCTTGTCTAACTTTAGTGCTCATTGATTGGATATTAACAAAGTAATGTTCAATTACTGCCCAACACTGCACTCTAAAAGAGTTTATTCTTGAAGAATGGAAAAGATATTGCAATATGTCGCCAACTTATTATTTCGATGCCTGGAAGACTTGGTGGCGTCCTTAAAAATCACAGTGCTCATACAAAATAATAGATTAGTACTTTAACCAATTTGAGTTGAAATGAAGATATTAGTACTTTAACCAATTTGAGTTGAAATGAAGATTTTAGATTTATAAGTGTGATAGAAATTTTCCTATGTAATGTCTCCATCTAGTGGTTATATTGAGAAATGTAATTTGAGAAACTTTTTAGAGCATGTCATACTTAGTCCCGCCCTTGAGGAGGAGGAAGTTAGAAAAGCACATGCGTCTCTCTTTGTTGATCTCTCTCTCTTGCTCTGGTGTGCTGATCACTCTCTGGGATCGGTCTCTTTGTTTCTCCCTTTTCTTTCTTTCTCTTTCTTTTCTATCTCTATTATTTTTCTTTCTTTTTCTTCTTTTCTCTTCTGGCGTTCGTTTATATTTTTAATAGGCTTTTAATATGCGTTAAACCACGTTCTTCTTCCACGTTAGAGTCACGTGTGTAGGAAATGCGTTGAGACTGCTAATTCTTTGTAATAAATAGCCGCATTTGCTGTGTTCTCTCTCAAACGGTCTCCAGTGTTCATTTTCGATTAAGAAGGTAAATTTTAATTACCATAACATAAGTTAGATTATTAACAATAGTTTCATGTTATAGAGTTAAATAATTGCTAAAAAAAACACTTGTGAAAAGTTTGGAAATTATTCTTCTGTAAATGGAGCTACTGATTGTAATCGACAGAGTACCTTTGAGAATTCCTTTCCACTATTTTTATAAATTGGTTATAAGTTACTTTGTACATATAAAAATATAAAACAGATTAACAAATGTCCTCAAATCATAAAGAACATATTTTACTCCTGAAAAGTCTGTACAGGCTGTTGTGTCCTGATGGATGAGGAGATGGTGATCAGTAGACCTTGCTCTGCCCACTGTTCCCAGTCTCTGTGTTCACTGTGAAGTTTGTGTATGTGCATTGGGTGTATTTATGGCAAAAATATACTATAGTTTTTGTAATATATTTTTTATAATATAATTTTTTTCTTAATATTGGCCACCCCTTACCTGGAATTGCATCACTCTTTTGAATCACTTTATATGAAGCCTTTTTGTGGTAAACATCTTTAAGGATTAAAACAGAGATTTGGGATTGTTTTAGACACGCTTGTGCTTTTTGATGATAGTAAAAAATGTAAATGTGTCGTTATTATATATTAGGGGTGTAACGGTTCACGGTATGTATTGAACCGTTTCGGTACGGCCTGTTCGGTTCGGGACGCTTGCGTACCGTTTCGGTATTTTTATTAAATAATATAAATGTATTATCAGCGTGATATTAAGCGCAGCGGAACAATGTTCCTAGGCGAGGTTCCGCACGGACGCTATTGAGTGACGAGCACGAGCGCGAGAATCATATCAAAAGCGAAAGAAAAGCCAGAGCTTGAAGACCCTCTCACCTCACTGCGGTCTCGTGTTTGAGAACACTTTGGCTTCTCTGTTAAAAGATATAACGGGGATAGACGAGTGGATAAATTTAAAGTTGTATGCCGACATTGTTCCATGGAGATAGTTTCCGCACGGACGCTATTGAGTCACGAGCGCGAGAAGGAAAATTACATGGCAAAAGCGAAAGGGAAGCCAGAGCTTGAAGACCCGCTCACCTCACTACGGTCTCCTGTTTGGGAACACTTTGGCTTCTCTGTTAAAATACATAACGGGGATAGACGAGTGGATAAATTTAAAGTTGTATGCAGACATTGTTCCGCGGAGATCGTGCAGGCAACACATCTAACATTTTCTACTGCTGGAGATTGTCACTGCAACCAGATCTGTGCTTTCTTCAGAAAATGTGGATAGGTAATTAATCCTAACTAGTAGCAGTATTTCATTTTTTATTAAAAAAAAGTGTTTTTCTTTATAAAGAGTGCAATTTATTTAAAATATCACCCAAATGTGTCACTTTTATTTATTTTATGCAAGAATTCTATTGTGTATTGGCAGCTTTTCAAAATAAAGATTATGTAAGTTCTTATTGTTTTGTACCGAACGGAATGAACCGAACCGAACTCTCCAAGACACTGTACCGAACCGAATACGATTTTAGCGTACCGTTACACCCCTACCCCAAACTCACAGCCATTAAGAAATATATTTATCTCAAAGAACAATAATTACTGAAAGAGATGGCATGGTCCACACAGAGCACTGATCTCAACATCATTGGATGTGCCTGGTATTACAGGAGGATGTGAGAAAGATCTATGATGTTTGAAACAACCTCAAAAACTGTATCTAGATGTATCTAGAAGATTTACTGTTGTTTTGAAAGGGTGGTCAAAGCAAATATTGATTTGATTTGAAGAGTGCAATAATTCAAATTAAATTATTTTTGCAATGTCAAAAGCTGTAATCATTTTATTTTATCTACAGAAAGATTACTAAGTCTTTGCTTAGTAAGGAGCAAGGAGCAAGAACAGATCCAAGTTAACATTTGCTAGTTAAGCTGCAGGAATGAGTTAAAGTATAAAAGCACAAAAAAATGGTTGCCAGGGTAGACGTTGTGGTTGCTATGGAAGAGTCAGTGAAATCATACAAAGTTCCCCATGTGATGATGAGCAATATAAAGCGACCACCATGTTTCTATGATTTTCTTTAGCTTAGATAGTGATATGCCAAAATGGTTGCTAAGGTAAACAGTCAGGTTGCTATGGAGGGGTAGGTGACATAATAAAATGTTCCCTGTATCCCTAAAATATCACTATAAGTTATAAACTCCAACTCCTGTGTCTTTATTATTTACCAAAGCTGAGATAAGAGTTCAGAAAAAGGGTTGCTAGGGTAAACAGTTTGCTTGCTAGGAAACCGTCAGTGATGTCATGATTTTTTTTTTCATTTTGTACTATGCTTAGCATAAACAACCCCAAATTTCTTTATGATGTTTCACCTTAAAGACATTTTTGTTGATGTTTCAAATTTATTTTCAATAGTCATAAGTAAATGGTAAATATTTAGCCCCTTCTGGAGCTTGGGGTTCAAATACTTTCGCACTGTGGCTGGTACAGACTGATTAACTCAACATGGACAGTTTGAGGTTTCCTTGAGGTTCTCAAGATGAGTTTTTACAAACTTTGACCCCACGTTAAGCCAATGTAAAATTTCTGAGCATTCTCAGCAAATTCCCAAAATTCCTTTAGTGGCACCAGTCTGAAAAGATAAAGCTGATCCGTTTTAATATCCAGGCAAGCCAACGAACATGACAAACAGGAAAATAAATGCTATTCATATATTTAAACATGTGGCCTGAAGGGGAAAATATATAGTACCTACCAGAAACTAAAGTGGGGCATTTTTGAGAAAACAATCATTAGGTTTATTTCAGAGAGGAATCTCACCCGAAAGAACTCTTTGGTGGAGCCGGAGTCAAGAGTCCCGTAGGCGATCTCTGTCTGTTTGGCCAGATCCTCTGCGCTCTCAATAGGAGAAACCATTCTCTCCACTGTCAGGAAAGCTGCCAGATTGGCCGTGTAGGATGAAATGATGATCAGTGTGAAGAACCACCACACTCCTCCCACAATACGACCAGACAGAGACCTGAGAAAGAGACGGGGAAGACAGGAAGAGGGGCATACAGAGACAATAGGAGAACCAACAAATCCTCTGTGAAAGCTTCACTTTAAGTATGGACGCATTAAAGGGTTTACTGCCAAAAGGACTCCATGGAATGATAAAACAATGCTCCTGTTCTGACAGCACTGTCTCTCGAGAGAGCAGCAAGATGAGAAGAATCAAAGATCACCTCAGGAATGAGCGATGAGTCCAAGAGGAATGTGATGCGCGAGGATAAGTGGAAAAGGAATGAATGGACAGACAAATGATGGATTAAATGAAGAGGGCTGACACATCTCCACTGAAACAGTTTATAAACACCAAGCTGCTGACGGTAAAATAGAGACATGCAGCAAGAACACGGTAGCCCTCCAAGAAAGAGAGAAAGACAGTGAAAGAGAGAATCTGAACATTTTACAGCCAACACATGGTGAATATAAATTATTTTAGTTGGTGAATGTGGGTCAGCGTCACTTAAATCAGTGATCCTTAAAGAAACAGACGATCAGTGCTGCTAGATTTTCATTCAATATTTTTCTAAAATCCAACTAACGGTGTAAAAATTATGTAAATACCAACGAGTCAAAATATCATCCAAAAACACTATATTCTTAAATATAAAAGAAGTTCTTTATGTAACTCTGAAATCTAATAGTAACAAAGCGTACCACTGCATTTTACTTTCTACTAGAGGCTGCAAGTAACAGGAGTTAAATAAGCTAATTGAGCTTTTTTGATTTACAAAACTGATTTTCTTGAGTTTTTTATTTTTATTTTTTGTGTATATATAAACAACATCTGAAATCCACCATACTGATAGATACTTATTGTACATTCCACATTTAAATACAGCAGCTGAAATTCACTTTTGTAAAAATTGTTTTAAAATTCATGAGAGAAAGCATCCATTTTTAGACTAAATGGATAAAAGCTTTTAGGCTTGTAGACTAAAAGCTAGCTGGAGCAGACAGACCGGGATGATCTAGGTCTTTTCAGTTAAGGACTAAAAGGACAACCTTTTTATGTCTTATTTTAACATATTTTTTTCATGTCTGAAGCAACGAACATGCATCTTGTGAATACATTTTTGAAGCAATATTTTTTTAACCTTACATATTTCATTTTTTAAGGTACAACATGAATTGCTGATCTGAAATCCTCAATCTTGAGTAGTTGAGAAATTGCATAGTTAAAAATGGTGACTGTGCACTGCTGTTTCACCAATAAGTGAAAGCAATGTGTGATGCTGTACTATCAAAATGAAATGCTATTGTGGTTAAGTGCGTTTTGTAGATGCTGTGTATTGTACAGTTAACCATATAGCTCTATTTCACAAGGAAGATGCAGAAGACCATTAAGCACAAAAGCAAAAAGCTGAGGCTGCAATCAGAATAATGTAGATAAATGTCTGGAAACAGAAGAATTGGAGCGAGAACACTTGTCCTAAATATTAAAATAAATATTTGAAGGTACAACATGAATTCCGAATCTGAAATCCACTTTGATGGTCTGATCGATCTTGAATTGTATAATTAAAAATGCTAAAACTAGTAAATATTCAGTTTTTTATACTGTGACCTGCAGTTTCATCAATAAGTGAAAGCAATGTGTGTTACTGTCCTATCGTAATACTGCTAAAAAGCTTTTTTAGGTACTGTTTGTTGTATAATGGATTATATAGCTCAATTTCACACAGAAAATGCGGAAGAACACTGATTACAAATGCAAGAAGTGGGTGCTGAAATCAGAATAAATTTGGATTAATGTCTTGAAAAAAAGATTTGGAGTGAAAACTATTAAATATTAAAATAAATATGTTTGATGCTGAGTCATTGAATTGTATCAGATGAGTATTTGTGTTATTAAAAATGATCAAATAAGTACAATTTCTTTTTTACAGACAATGAGTCAGGTAATAATCAACAGTGTATTCTGCGGTTTCATCAATAAGTGAAAGCAATGTGTGTTTCTGTATTTTCGTAATGCTGGTTATTTTGCAACTGTTTTTTGTACAATGGATCATATAGCTCCATTTCACATAGAAAATGCAGGAGAATACAGAGTACAAATGTAAGAAGCTGGGGCTGACCTCAAAATAATGTGGTTAAATGTCTGGAAAGCACTTGTGGCATGCTTATACCAACTCAACTAAGTGTCAAATCCAGCCATTTCTTGGCAGATGTTTAAAAGCAGCTTTACCGAGAGAGGAGCCTAGTGTAAATTAGTTCAGATCTAAATATTTTGTGTGTCAGTGGTTTAAGATATTAGTTACTTTGTGAAAACCAATTTTAAATGATGCATTGTTTTGTCGAATTATTATGTTTTATACGTCTAGTTTTGATTTAGAATAATCAGTGTACCAAAGGCATATATTTTAGATGCGTGGAAGAATGGCTTCAGGGTTTGTGTCACCCCTAGAGGGACGACAAGTTAAACCAATAGCTAGACTCCACGTGTTGTTGTTTTATGTGAGGTTATGTAATTCCGATCCGATGATGTCATATTCTTTCAATGCTTTGCCTCATGAATACACACAACCCTTACTGCTGATTGGCAACAAGTTAATTTTAGTTCTGCAGTGCTTTTGAAACAACTTGTTTGCCACCGCGGTCATGGTGTGGTGTGATTACGACATTTCTTTACAGTCCTTGGCTGATGACACACAGATATGCGTTCTTGGCCTCATTCTATTGTTTATGAAATAATGGTTGTTGCTGTAGATTATTAAAAATGGAGACTTTTTGTTTCTAAAGAGTAAAAGAGGAAAGTGAGACAAGAGCAGTCGTGGTGACCGTACAATGAATAATGAGTGAATGAACAAGTGATATTTGAAGTGAATGAAGTTAAAAGGGAAACATCCCAAGTAGAATAACATATATGCACCATGAAGGACAAAACGACCATAAAATGCAAAGATGAAGGGTGAGAGGAAGATGAGAATGGAGAGACATGAACTTGCCACACAATCAACCAACCTTGGTGAGATATCGCATCCTTGCTGCATGAAAGCTCCGAGGGAGAACCACAGACTGTTAAAGATGCCAAAGTCGTTGGGAGGATCCGGGGGCGTCTGCGGATCCTTCACTTCTTCGTTCTCATCCAGGTGCCACTCATACGGACTGAAGCGACTCACCAGGAAGAGAACCACACTCACACCGATGTAAGCGAAGACGATACACATCCAGATCTCGTAGGCCAAAGGGTCCAGAAAAGAGAACACTCCTGGCTTGGACTTCTGGGGTTTCTTGATCATGATGGAAATGCCCAGACTCATGAAGGGCTTGGAGAAATCGATCACCTCTTCACGAACGAGGGTGATTGTGAGGGGGGCCACAGCTATATCTGCTCTCTGGAAACATGGAACATAGTTAGCTTCAGCTTATGAAGCAACATAAAAAACACAGTAATGGATATGGAACGAGGATATGTCTCAAGGATAGGATGAGCAATGATGGATTTATGGTTGTATGATCATCAGTAAACAGGATTCATCTGGTTTTGTGTATATTCATGATAACTATATTTAACTCTAATGCTATTAGTCAAAGGCAAAGCCATAGCTAGGATTGGAGCTAGAACATGAAGATTACAAGAATATGTTCTGTTACAGGTCATACAGCTACAAAGCATCTGTTCTACCTACAATCAGAACCTATTCTGAAAAAAAGTGAGTAAGAAGGAGCAAGCCAGTGTTTGGAAAAATACATGAAAATGTATAATCTGGATCTTTCATCTGCTCATAAATGTTTGCAAGAAAAAAAATCTTCATATTAAATATATTTAACTCTAAAGCAATAAGTCAAACAAAGGCAAAGTCACAGCTAGGACTGGAGCCACAACTTGAAGATTTTACGATGTTCTGTTCCGGGTTATACAGCTACAAAACATCTGTTCAGCCTACAATCAGAAAATATTCTGATAAAAGGAGAGAGTAACAAGGAGCGAGTCACTGTTTGGAAAAACACACAGAAATGCATAATCTGGATCTTTCATTGGTTCATTAATGTTTCCCATAAAAAACTGTTTTAACTTTATTTAACTCTAACGCAATAAGTCAAACAAAGGCAAAGTCACAGCTAGCATTGAAGCTACAACTGAAGATTACAAGAAGATGTTCTGTTCCAGGTTATACAGCTAAAAAAAACATCCGTTCAGCCTACATTCAGAACCTATTCTGAAAAAAGACTGAGTAACAAGGAGCAAGCCAGTGTTTGGAAAAACAAAAACGTCCAATCTGGATTTCATTAATGTTCATTAAGAAAAAAAAATCTACATAAAACTAACACAAACAACACAAACACTTCTCAAACTTAATTATGAAGATACTGGCTGTGTCTCCCAATTTTAATTATTTGTTTATTTTCATAACAATAACAAATGCTGAAGAACTTACAAAATGAATTCTCTTACCAAATGAAAAATAGTTTCAGGATTCTCATGTTGAGTGGAGCATAACAAAACAACACACAGACATACAAACAAGCACAAACACACACTCATGCAAACGTGAAATGGTTGTGAAAGGATACTTCAGTATGAACCGAGAACCAGCTGGTTTCTATACTTCTTGTTTCTCAGTATAGACACAAGTTTGAAGCTTTTTAAACATGTGAAAACCAGTGGTGTAAAGAAACAAATTACAAATACTTAAATTACTATAGTTTTTTTCAGAATTCAGATCTCCTCTGAGACAGACAACTGAGTCGCCCGATAAAAGAGCGACCAGTGAGCCTGTAATACATAAATTATTAGCCGTCTTCTGACTTTTTCAACGCTTTAACAAACATTTTGCGATGATCAAAAGACCAAGGACATTCTAACAGTATTTCCTACAACATTTACACTGCTGGAGGCTGAAATAGAATATTTTTCATTCGCAAGTAATGGTACGTTAGCTTGAGTACGCTTTTCCAGTACTCTTTCCACCACTGGTGAAAACACAGACCATGACCAAAGACTTGGGTGAGGTCAGCCACACCAGGAAACTCTAGAACTCCTTTAAAAACCACGTTCCAGTGTCAAAATAAATCATGTGACAAGCAAAAAAATGCTCGTCAGGCATTCTGCTAAACGTAAAAAGTCAAAATTCAGTGATTCCTCTGCTTTTATTTTGACACGGCACGCATAGATTTTCTATGGGACCTCCAAAGTGTTGCTGGCTTCACAAAGCCCACCCATCCCACCATTAAAACATGATTTCTACGATCACTCACCCCATACACCAACTCCCCCACCATGCCGTTCCAGGTCTTGGTCTCAGGGTCACGTGCTCCATATTTTCCGTCAGCCACGATTGACAGTTTGTATCTAATGCCCACATGCTTCGCGATTTCAGACGCCAAGTCTACACAGTAGCCCTCATAGCGGTCATTTCCCTCCAACTGCATATAATTCCTCTTGTACATTACATATGGTGCTTCCTGTTAACCAGATCAGATGAGCTTTAGCTGGATTTCAATCCAAAACAGGAAATCACACACTGGTGAAATCAATGGTTAGTCAACACTCATGCTGATATATCTTTCATTCATTTTGTTAACATCCATAAACATTAGTAGAATAACATACTACACTCTAAACATGCACAGGAATATCAGTCAAACAACAGACAGTGGCTCTGAGGAAGATTAGTCTGAAATTAAAGTGGGGTCTAAGGTTATGGGTGGTTCTTCTCCCTAATGGACGTCTCGGAGTGGATAGAGAAGGAAAGAGCCGACAGAAAGGTGAACTTACAGGTCTTCTCATTAGTAATGTGTCAGTTTTCGGCAAGCAAGGGAATTGGAGTTTTAGAAAACTCACACATTGCATGCAGGGGGGTTAAAGAGGGCGACTGAGGTTTTCTCACATCTTAAGATTATTTTTAAGAGACTTATGGCTAACATCTTAGTAAACTCTTGAGCGTGAGACCGATAACTGTGTTTAAAGGAGTCATGAACTGAAAAATATTGACATATAAGAGCCGATGAAAGACTCAAAGACTGCTTTTATTTGAACGACAAAGTGCCCTGAGCTCCAGGTACCTTTGCATTGGATCTCCCCCAGTAGAGATGGCAATAAATCTCTGCTTTCAGTCTTGTTAAGCCACAGCGAGGTTTGGAGATAGAACTGACAACAAGATGCTCTGTTCCAGGTCAGATAGCTACCTTCCGAGGCTATTCTCAAAAAAGAGTGGGTAAAAAGGAGCAAGCCAGCGTTTGGAAGAACACTTCTGTTTATTGTCTTATTGCAGATTGGACATTGGTGTGGCTCATAAATTATACAGCAAAAAAATCCCTCAAGTAAATGCCTCTACACACGATCCAAATTTTCAATCGTATGAGAACGTGCCTAGATCGAAACCATGGGCGCAAACAAGAGCTCACACATTCGACCGAAAAAGTAGTGTTAAAGAGTCATCTCATTTTTCACAAGGAGAATGAACAATGAAAGCTGGCTCTTTTGGCGACGCAAGTACGACGTAAACAAGTAGCAGCTATTTTAACAGTCCTCTCTTTTATCCAAATTTTTGTCAAACAGCTCATCTTCTTCTTTCCTGTGCATCTGTTGTACCACAAACCCCATCTTCAGGTAGGGAGCGTCATTGCATCAATATTTCCTCCACCCAGACATAGAGCATCCTGCTGAGAAGCCATCCGAAGATTTGTGCGAATCTCAAATTGACTTTCTAATGGATTTATCAATGCTGTGTTGTTTGTTATTTTATTATTACATAATTTATGCCAGTTTAAATGGGACACTTCATGGACCAGTAATGGTTGAATGGCATCAGATTCCTTCTCTCACTCTCTCTTTCTCTCTCTTTCTCTCTCTCTCTCTCTCTCTCTCTCTCTCATGCTTGTATCTTACAACCATTTATTGCTCAAGGGAATGTAGAGAAAGCACACTATAACTCCAAAACAAACAAAGATTGGCCCATCATGAACATTGCTTTCAAATAACATAAACTTGAATTCTTACTTATTTTTCGTTTTAAAACCGTAGTCACACGTTATAAAAAAAATTGTTACAAAGTACAGCATTCTGTTCTCATTTAGATGATCGTGATGAATGCAGCCATTTGCAGTGAAATCTGCATTGTTCAGGAGTATTGTGACCACCCCATCATTATTTAAACAGTACCAAAAAATTCCAGCTCATGACCCCTTTAAGGTATTTCACTAATTAATATTTATTTTTTTTCCTCAGTGAAGTTCTGTGTCTTCTTATGAGAGAATCATGGGTAGAGTCCGAAAGACGCCATCGATCTGAAATGACAAACCTAAGCTTCATTTTACACTTTACCTTGAGCTAAGTGCTACCAGTGTAATTCAAACTAATATTGACAATGTTCATCTTGTGAAACACTCTGAAGCTTTTATAATAAAATAGCTGTAGGTCACCAGCTGCGCTCTTCATCTTATATTTCCAGACTAAGATTCGGTTTCTGTGACCTTGAGGTTATGCATTATTCAAAAGATTAATTACCCTATTCAACCTTTAATTAATATTCATTCAGCTTCATCTCAGTCCTTTCTTCTACCCCATCACCCCACCCTCAAGTTCTCAGAGTTCTTCATTATGTGGATATAATTATGAAACTCGTTTTAGCCCGGCTGTAATCACTGTACAGCTTCAGTCGGTTCACGTCCAGCATTCGCTTCAATTAATGCACGTTTGCTTTAACGCAGTTGGACACCCAGCATAAAATGTCCAGTAGGCATAACATTTGCACATGCACAACCCGGAACATGCTGCATTTCAAGTGCTCTAGTTTAATATTTGCATTTCTAGTTAATTACAACAGAAGGGGACGGACCACCGTGCACTAAAGCTAAAGTTCTATCCCCAATTAATCCCTCGGGCGCTGAAGCCATGGGTGCCTACTGCTCTAGGTGTGTATTAATGATGTGCTTGTGTATGTTCTCTGCTGTGTGTACTGTGCCTGGGTTAAATTCAGAGAACTAATTTCAGGTACGGAACCTAACTGACTGCTCAAACCGATTCAGGCACGTACGTTCTACACACATACGTTTTTTGTGGTCACCAAGTAGGACTTTTGACTATACCACCATATTCACCAACTGTAAATGACATTTTATGTGCAATTTACATTTAATTACATGCTTTTGGCATATTGTGTCAAAGTTTTTGGTGCTAAAAATACAAGTGAGCATTTGCTACAGAACGTCTGGCTAGCTAACAGCTTCTCTGATTAAAATATATTTGTGTATACCTGCCCACATACAACCAAGAGATGTACAGCACTTCAATGTCCTTAACAAATCCAGTTTAAAAGTACAATCGGGCATCGAGGCTTTTGTATGTCTTTAAACTTTGTTTTGTGGAATTTTACATTGTTGTAATCAGGAACGTAAAAATGTCAGGAAATCCTACTTCTGACCAAATCTTTATATCCACAGAAAGCTGGTAGTCTGGTAAGTCGAATGGATAACATTTGAGACAATTTCCTGTTAAATTAAACTTGTAATCATCAGAGTAACTCGCGATTTTGCACTTTTTTGTATTAACCGCAACCATTTTGCCACTTGTTTTGTCACTCGGTCTTAGTGAAGGGGGCGTGGCCTGGTGGGAAAGTAACCTCACTGCATATCAAATACAAAGTACATCTTCCTGTATAATGTACATTTTAATGCACCACCCCTAACAGGTGGATTAATCCCTCAAATCTTCTTATCTGCACTTTTTTTTATTAATGTTTTATCTGTTCATCTCCAAACTCTGTCTTATCTTAAGCCATATGGGATGTTATATTGCGAAAGTATGTGCACACTGGTGGCCATTGAAAAAACTAAACAGGAAACTGTTCTAACTCAAGATCTACATAGATATGCAGCACTTAAGATCGATAATCTACCTCTTTTACCAAATTTGGCATGCATGACAATAATATGGTCCAAAACAATAACAGAAAAAATGTCACCACCTTGTGGTCAAAAGTGTTTATTTTCTGGTTTTCATTTTTAAATTTTCCTGATTTTTCTGATATTTTAACAGTTCTTGCTTGAACCTAATTTAGGATTGGTAATAAAGCATAATGCAATAAATCGACTAAGTGATTGAGGTGCTTGAGCACTTTGAAAGCTGCTTGCAGCTTTTAAATTCTTTTGTTATTTAAACCCAGTAAGTTGCATAGATTCTTTTTGTTTCTTTGTGCATTTGTTTTCGTGATTTCCGATGATGACATTTCCATTCAGTCTAGTGTCTAACCTCGAGACTTACCTTACAACAAACCCCTATAAACGTCTCCTTTTACGCTCAGTAAAGCTAAATACTGTAGGGCAAAATTTTGCATGCCTCCATTCTTAATATTCTTCTTTTCAAAGACACGATTGTGAGATTAAAGCGCGGGTTCATTTACTTATGATGACTGTGTAAGACGTCTTGGGGTATTTATATGTTCATGATCCTAAAAAAAATATACCTTATGTGCTAAACCGCTCATTTTGGGCTCTAGAAATAGTCTCAGGATGGAAAAATTTAGGAAAAACATATTTATGTTAGCCTCTGTGAACTGAAAGTGATGAGTCTCAGAGAAAACTGAGTTCTGCAGGAGTGGCTTGTTTTTGACCATGGTCTCAGAATGCAAAAGAACCTCATTTGAAACTTATCACAGGATTTTCCTTCGCATGTATGGACTTTTGCTTTTGAATTTCCCGATCCTTATTGTTAATAACATCCTACAGTTTGTGAGAAAACCACCAGCCACATTTTGTGTGCGTGTGTGTGTCCTTAAGTAATCTGTCATGTTCATCCAGTCTGACACTTCAGTCGATAAGTACTTACGTTTGACGAAGAGTAAGAAGCAGAGAGGGAGATTCTAACATATTCATACCCAAGCCAGGATTGTGATGTCACTGCTACCACAGGCCACCGCAAATAAACTGAAAATGCTTTGGCACTCACACAGATACAGTTGAAACACTCTACCGTGCTCGACTGTTACAACTTGTAGTGAGTGAGTGCAAAGCAAAACAGACAAACGTTCTGCCTGCCCAGGATGCAATGCACCTTGGACATTAAACCTGAGAAGGCAGAAGGATCATGGTTCAACAAATCGAAAGGCAGCTTTTAAAGAGTGTACCATAATAGTAGTGACCACAATGGTTCTGTTTTCCACAGAGGAGGATTCGTTGGTAACCTGCTGCTCCACTATATAAACAAATTTCTCATATTCATTCCAGTAGCCGATCTGCAAGAGACAGACAGAGCAACGGCATAAATAGAAGAAATCAATCACAGTGCGGCATTAACATAAATATAGTAATGGAGATAGAGAATGAGTCAGGAGAAAGATGATCCGAAGAAGGAAACAACATGAGGCCACTGAAAAGAGCTGATCAGTGGTTGAAATTTGCCGTGCCACCAGTTTATACGGATAATTAGAAGAAAGATTAGAAAAAGAAAATATGGGGGAAAGGAGTGGGAAAGAGAAATAGTCCCAAGCAGTAATTCGGGGCAAAGCACCCATAGGAAAAAAGAAAAATGGACCAAAAAAGAAGACATTTTAAGTGGAACAGTTTATAAATTGTTGCGGTGTAGTCGATGTAAGGTAAAGATTACTGTAGCAGCTAAACATTAAGCTGCCTCTGTTGGTAAGCTTGAGTTTGTTAAGCACACGCAGTCCATTAAAAAAAAAACTTTTTTAAAAATTAAAGTTTATTGTATGCTTTAAAATAAAGAATTTCCAAATTATATTTGACCAAAACAAAGGAAAGTAATGTGCTCAAAATCAAATAAACATACATGGATACTCAACTATGAGGTCAAAACTCTTAAGAAGCAACTGCCTTTAGTGACCAGTAAAATGAATGGATTAATGGCTCCAACAATGACATATCAAAAATTTGGTACCCATATCACATAGATTATAGACTAAAGCTTCCACTAATTTATGAACAAATTTGAGTAACGAGTAATATTAGGCCATAGAGATAGACCACTTTTTTTGACAAATTGAAATATGGCCAACACCCAAAATGGTTGAGGTAGCTAAATTGATCATTGACTTGTCATGAATGTAGAGAGACAAATTTGATCATTTTAGGTCAAAAAGTGGTCGTATGAGACAGAAAAATAATTTTCATATGTCCCGACCACTATGGGGCACTGTGCTGAAAAACAATACGTTTTGTAAGGTTTGTTACCTGTAAGGTAAAGAAGACATAACAAAAGAGTTTGGTTGCCATATCACAAAGATCATAGACTAAACCTTCCAAAAGTTTATTAAGTATTTGTAAAATGCATGATATCCACAAGACGTGCAATGAGTAACCTCAGGGCAAAGAGTAACATGTCAATTTTTGTAAAGATATGTTAAGGCATTTGGGAAAGTGTTGTTTTTTGACTGATTGCAACATGGTCAAAACCCCCAAAATGGTCAAAGTAGCAAAACTGGACATGGTTTCACTTGTCATGAAATTTTAGGACAAACAAATGGACTTATGAGTCACAAAAATAATTTTTCATAACCCCTCTGACCAAAATCCCGATGCGAAATCAGCTCATGATTCTTATACTATAACTTTGGGTCAATACACCAAAGCATTGTAGAGATATACCCTTAAAAACTTTTTAGTGGGTGCTACATTATGATTGTTTGCTATATTCCATATTTTTGATAACTGTTGGTTGATTTTGTCTGTAGATGGATAAACTGTGCAGAGTGAGTTCATAAAAAAATCAATTGGTTTCTATTCAGTACACTCTAGTAACTTGAAACAAACCAAGAGAAGCTTAGTTATTGAAATCGAGAGCGTTTTTCAATGGTTGAAGCCTTCCTAGCCCACCTAGCTCAAGTTGTTAGCATAAACATAGGTGAAAGTTTGGACACATGGTGGCGCTAGTGAGTTTAAGTCATAGGGTAAAAATTGGGTTGGCTGATTCCTAAGACCCTGTTGTATTAGTGTGCCAAATTTCATAAATTTCCCAGTGATGGTTCAATGGATCTACGCTTGATTATAATAAGAGTAATAGGAATGCTAACGAACACCATAGGCTTGTATTTGCTTGGGCCCTTTTGCATTTGAGTTTGGAATGCTGTGAGTTCAGATAAGGAATTTGGTTGTAATAGGTGATTACTTGTGTTATTGTTGCCTTTCTATATCATCCATCCTATCTGCTTATTCTCCTCTGAACAAAACGTCCTTGCCAATATCATTATCAACCGTTTTTTGTGATCTGTGTGACCCAAGCAACCCCCTATTTCTGGATGGCAAGGTAAATATATCCATCCCGGGTTACACAAGTGCTCATTCTCTGGGGACGCACAGAAAAGAAGCTCTTTTCCTCCACACTTGAAGGGAGATGGTTCGGAATTTGCTGACCGTCATCGTATTTTCTATTTTTCAG
Source organism: Danionella cerebrum (assembly GCA_007224835.1). NCBI lineage: Eukaryota > Metazoa > Chordata > Actinopteri > Cypriniformes > Danionidae > Danionella > Danionella cerebrum. The sequence continues at coordinate 131,264 of SRMA01025395.1, read as the reverse complement.
ACCATTGTAAACCCCAGGGGTGGTTGTGCGCGAGAATTCGAGTAGATCAGCGGATTATGAGATAATAAAACCAGCTCCCCAACAACTATTCTTCACATTGACATGCTCAGTTTTAACTTCAGAAAGTTGTCTGAAGATAAAATGCTTAGAGTGGCTGCCATGTGATGGGCAGGTGTACCTAATAAAGTGGCTGGTGAGTGTATATTTTGTATTTCTGTACAAGATCAACTAATATCTCACTACTCTTAAGTAGCTTTTCCATGGAAAACAAATCCAGAAGGTAAGAAAGTTGCCTTTAGAAAACTTGGAAGGAAGCTTAGAATTGAACTGCAATTAGAAAAAAAATAAAATAGTCACTCCACTATTTGATAAAATAGTGTGAGGAATAAGCATAGTTGATTCCAGTTGAATTGACAGTTGCTTTGTCAGAAAATATTCTTCTTACCTTTCTGGCTCCTCCCGGCTTCATTTCATAAACATCAATGGTGAAATTTGAGCGCCGACCGAATGCGTCAAACTGAATATTTCCTGTCATTCCCTGAACTTGAACCTGCAGGACAGGCGTACAGAGGAAATATCAGCCACAAAACAGCAAGCACAACATGGTTTTATAAAGTGCTGGCATCAAATAAACATATCTGCAACATTTTAAATACAAATGAAAAATGTCACGTAGACGTAGAGCATTAATTTTGGAAGGACTTTACCTAAAATGGCTGTTTTAATGTACATATAAGATCACGAACCAATTTAAATATAGATAAATGTAGTGTGTAATCTTGAGTGGGTTGCGCATTCTTTTATATAACCATTTAGAGATGAAAAAACTTGTCAAAGAGTTAACAAAAAAGGCCTCTGGCAGTCGGATGTGACCTGACTTAGATTTTTTGCTCATATGTGACTCAGATTGGATCTGATCTAGGATGACGCACACATCTGGATATTTTGAGGCCTCATTCATATGCGAAAATAATTCCGATATGTGCCAAAATGATTGTCATGTAAACCGGCCAATCAGATATTCTGACGCATTGTGAATAGGGTTGAAAATGTTCACGAAAATCACAGTTCGGTTCAAAACACAGTCCCAGCAAAAAAAAAACAAAAAAAAAAAAGAAGAAGAAGTTTCCCTTCAAGGATTACTACTTCAAGCAAATTAAACAAACTTACGAAATAAATGTAACTTTTGGGTCTGAATAAAATTGGTACGTATTACTCAATTTGGGCTTTTAGCAACACAAAAGTGACAATATTATCACCATTCTGCCCACTGGAGCTCTATCAGCATCATCATCACTTTTTGAGGAAACATCTCTCTCTCTCTCTCTCTCTCTCTCTCTCTCTCTTCAAAATGATCACGCCTACCGTATGACACCCTTATTTAAAAAAACTTTTGTATATTTAAAATAGAAACGTTTCAGGCTGAACTGTTCGTTATGCACGTGTTATAAAGATTAAATTAAAAATGCAGTTAACTGGTCTGAAGCACGATGTTAACTAAACATTAGGGCTTCATGTAAGCAGCACCCCTGGAACATGTGTCCTTACCATTTTGAGAGCTCTCTCAATGTCGATTCCTTGGCTCCAGGGCACGGCTGGGTTTGCAAGGCAATCACCTGCACTCCCTCGACGTGAAATATCAACTCTTTGCCGTCTCAGATAGCGAAAAGCCTCGGCTATCACCAGTATTGCATCGTGAGTCAGAGCAGAAGTGTACTAAATAGGACAAAAAAAAAGCACTTTGAAAGATGAAAATAACATTCTGTGTAGGTCAGTGGTGGACAGAATTGTAAACCAATTTCATCTCCTCGAAATGGCTCTTTTTTGGAGCCTTTAAATCCTGAGCTACTGCTTGTTTTTAAAGAACATTCAAGATTTTATTGTAGAGTAACAAAAATTTACACCCCACAAAAAAAATTACAAGAAGAATCTTTAAAATTCTGGAATTTCTCAACATTATGCCAAAATTTGATAGAAAAATACATTTTCCATAAAAAAAAACAAAATCTGCTGGTAAATTTAATCTTTTATGGTCATATCTTTCACTTTTTGTGCTTTTTGTGAGAACTTACATGAAAACAAATAAGATCTGCTGCCAAATTTAACCTTGTTGGTTATATATTTTCTCGTTTAATGCTTGGAAGAGTGTGGAGATGATTTTTATTATAACTTATGGCCATTAGTACTGAAATCAATTGATTTTTCTATTACGATTACGGCACTCGATTCGGTTGAGGTAGTGACTGTTGTTATAAAATTGGGTTCATTGCGGAGGAATGAATCTCATCCTCTTTACGACACTCTTTCATCCCTGAGCAGTTCCTTTAGTGAGAGGCTGCTACTCCCTATAGGTCCTGGAAGAAAAGATATAGCAGCTCTTTTCGCTCTACTTCTATTAAATCTTACAATCAGCAATGGTCTTAGGGGGCTGATTAACTGATTAATTAATTAATCGACTACCTCTTCAGGGGCTGAATAAAAAAAACAGAAGCCAACTAGTTTATCATTATTATCTTGTTTTCAATAATGATTAATATTCACACATTTAAACAGAAACAGCTCTATAGGAGGCTTAAAATTAGAAAGATAATTCTGGGGATCATGTGAGAAGTACACATCGCGGTTATTTGTGTTATCTAACCCATAGGGCAGACGATAATACCAATAATGATATGTTATTAGAAATAGCCATTATCTTTCAACTCAAAGATGGAGGATTTAATTAGAGGGCAACGTTTTCTATTTAATTATATGAGGAGACACGACTTTTGAATATAAAAGAATAATGTGCGAGGATAAATCATTGACAATAAAACGTGCCAACTGTCCATTAAAATAAGAGCTGCAGATTTGGATTGCACTTGAGAAGCCCAGATAGGAAACAACAGCTAGAGATAATTAATCATAAGAGATGGTTAATAATACTGCTGCAACATGAGCGGCATTAGCATAAATTACACATGCACACATCCAAAGCATCACGCCCATATTCATAAGAGGAAGACGCACATATAAACACATCACAAATGCACATAAATAAGCATAGAAATGGAGAGAGGGAGAAACCTTGAGAGGAACATTTCTGGACTCTGGAAACTCTCTCTCGTCCAGTCGATCCCATCGCTGGAGGAACTGCTGCACCAGCGCGCTGTCTGGATTTATGATCTGGAAGCCAGTGATATTTGCTCCTCCTGAAAACACCTTGTCCAAGCTCATGTTAGCAAAGCCCTGCAGAAAGCAATGGTTAACAATCAAACACGAGGGGCATGACAGGAAATCACAGCTGTTCTCTTTTTGACAACTTACAAGATTAGCCAGGATGTAATGATAGCCGCGGCTGTTCTTTCCTGAAAGCACCACCTGGAAATAAACGAAAAGAAAGCATTGTAAAGGAGCACAAGTTAAATCTGGAAATGAAATGCTAAAGCATCAAGGGGGATTATGAAGACCCTGCAGTGCAAAAAAAAAAAAAAAAAAAGAGTAAAAAGATTTTCTTTTTAAAATAATAAACTGCTCAAAGAAAAAGACTGGGAAAATAATGCTATTTTCTAGTAGCAAACAGAATAATTGAATGCCAAGGGGAAATCATGAATCAAGAGCGTGGAGCTTTTAAAAAATACTATTATGTTATTTCTGATGCATTTTAATTCACGGTGAAACTGAAAGAGAGAAAAGTCTCTCATGGAATAAAAGTGTCTGTGTATTGGTATGTACCTTTTCTCATTAATATACAACATTTATGTGAATGTATTTACGTAATACTAATGTAATAGAACATTAGTATTACTAGAAACTAGAAACTGGAGATATGTGTTGCAAAATGTATAGAGTAGAATTTATTTTATTTTAAAAGTATGGTTACAAATAGGCAATATTTTTACTCATTTGAAATGTAAAAAAGATATAAAAAGATACACTCATCCATGACTTTATGGATCTTGCCTTGTTCAATTGTACATAGTCGTGTTGGAATGAGCCCATCCTCAAACTGATCCAAATAATTTGGGAGCATGAAATGGTCCAAAATCTGTTGTTATGTTGAAGCATTCAGAGAAAAACAACTCCAGTCAATAATCCCTGCACCATAATATATTACAGTTGCTACGATGACAAGTATTGATCTGAAAACTAGCAACCCAGACTCATCCATCAGATTGCCAGTAGGAGCAGCCGGATTCATCTCTCCAGAAAATGTGTCTAGACTCCACAGTGTTTTACACCATGAACTAAACTTGGTGATGTATAGCTTGAAAGCAGCTGCTCAGACATGAAAACCGTTCCTCGAATTTGAAGACCACACATAGTTAAAATGGACCTCCTGCTGTGTCACTCTATGTGGCCAACCACTCAATGCCAACTTTATGGGGTTTGTAATCCCTTTATATGGATGTATCAGTAAAAATAATGCAATTTATATAACGTAAAAAAAGGGTTTGTAAATGTGTGCATTGAAGAGTTTCCCCTACCATTCAATAGGAGGGGATAAAACTGTAACTCAATCTGAGAACCTCATGGAAACCTCAAACTCACCACACATATGGAGGTTATCAGCCTGTGCAAGAACATACCAGCCACTGTGCAAAAGTATTTGAAACCCTTTAAAGTTCATCTTGTCCTTTAGACTGAAACAAAATGCAAGAGAAGGGATTGGTACTAACTTTTAAAGAGCTACGCCTTCGCCAAGTCCCCCAAGGAAAAGTGTTTCAGATGATTCACCCTGTTCTAGATCTAAACCTTAATCATCAGGCTCTAATACACTTTTCCTTATCTATCAATACTTTATCAATACTTTATAATATTGATACCAATCACTGAGCAAAAGGCTCTAGAATGACATATTTAACAGCCACGAAAATGGAGGAAGCAGAAATGGGGGTTTGTTTATGCTAATTATAGTAACAAATTAAAAAAATGTATATCATTGACGACACCCAACTGTTTACCCTTGCAACCAAAATTTCTGATCTCTCAGCTTCAGCAAGTGATAAAAACTTTTGGATTATCACTTTCTAAGCTTATGAATTTTCTAGAGACAAGGTTGGTCGATTATATATCTCAATTTGGCATGGGTAACTTTGTATGATGTCACTGACTCCTCCATAGCAACTGGAAACTGTGCTTAGCAACCAATTCATTTAGCTTATACAATAATTGTAAAAGGTAATTCTACAAGCCACTATAAATTTTTGTGTACAAACTTTAGCCATCTAGTTATTTATAATGTTCTGATGTTTTTCTTTTGTAATGCTATATGTTTACAACGTGGAACATGCATTTATTTATTTATTTTTTACACCAAATTTACAATTGGGGGAAACGCAGAATTGATGTGCATCATCGTTTCCCTCAAAGTTATAACCCTAGGGTGAACACTGAAATGGATTTCAACTATGGTAAAGAACAATGGATTATTCCAAACAAAAAAAAAGGAAACAAAGCAAATGGAGTGGATGCAACACTTCCTTTATTCCCCTGGAACTTTGTGCCTCTTCAATGTAAACGCCATTTCATCCCACACACACTACATGACCATTATCTATAGTTCAAGAGCCTAACTTGAATAAATCTGCAACACTGGAGATTTTAGTGCTGTGTCAGTGACTCTTAGGTACATCATAAAAGTTGAACCCAACCACACCCACTCGCACACACACACGCGCGCACAGCCTCACTCACACATCTATTGATTTACAAATAGCAGCAGACAGGCAGTCTGCAGAAAGCACAGCGCTCTGATTAGCTTTCTCTGAGCGCTGATTGATCTACCCCTGGATTTCATTATCTCTGTGACCTCCTAGTGACACAGACGCACACATTTGCTTCTTTCCATGTCTATTTGTGTTTGGGGGAGGCAGAAAGCTTGGAAAATAGACAGAAAGGCAAAAGAACCAGCCAACAAGTCAACGAGACAGCCAGAAAAGGAGAATGTAACAGTACCTTTGAGAGCTGTATTTTTGGATGAGAGGAAGGGGAGTATTTTTAGTTTTCCTACTGTTCCCTTGTTACAGGACGCTGTGCCCTACTTACACAAACACACGTACACTCACACTATTATCATCCTCTGTTAACGGCTGATGAATTATGAAAAATTATGAATCAATAACAATGCAAAACTGAGATGGCACCATTTCTACTGGTACAGCACACTACTTCAGCTGAACCCAGCATTTCTGCTCCAAAAGATTAGAGAAGCTATATTTACAACATTTCTTTAAAACGCTCAGTGTTGTTAGAAATGGGTGCCAGTTGGAGTTCTAGTTCAACCTAGGTACATTTTTTTTCAAAGCAGAAATGTTTTTGCACAATTTATTTTACTTTTGTATGTATTACCTTAACAAATTCCAACTAAAATGCAATATAAATGTTTTGGCAGAACATTGGCAGCCAAATCATTTGCGGGGTTGCCAACAAGCCGATAACAGGGCAAATGCTAATAACAATCACGAATCTTGACAATTCCCCTGAATTGAACAAAAACCTGGATTTCAAACACAATTAAATAAAAAAACTCTCAACAAGTCTTCATTTGGGCATTATTCATCAAATACTTTTTGGTGTGCTCTGTCAAATTCAAATAAAAAAATTGAGTTTGAAGTCCAGGTATAATCAGAAAACTTTCTTCAGTTGCTCAGGAGAATTCAATTAAACCAAATGAAATGGAATCCTGTCGACAACGCCAATTAATTTTGAAAATTGTATTTTTAGAGTTTATTTATTTATTTATTTATTTTATTCTTTCCCAAATGGGCTATAAATACCTTGGGGATGGTAACACACATTCTCCAAACTTCTCCCCAAAAACAGAGAGCAGCTTTGTAGCCCATTGATTCTAAGAATTTTTTCACAGTTAAAAGAAATTATGTAATTAATATTTTCACCCACAGCATCTCAAATTTAGTCTATAGTAAGTACAGAGAGGACTGTTTTTATTTTCTGCCTTGACATATCTCATTTACTGGAGTGCTGGACTCCAGTTCTGCACTATTTCACTAGAATAATACTAAAAAGTGTAGAGTTTACCATTTCAAGGTCATGGGCGAATATCTGAAGGTCTGTGTAAGTTTCTGATCGTTCATTTATTCAAAGCGCTTTGGAATTATGTCATCATTAATAAATCAAGAAGTCTATTTCATCTCGTAGAACAAAGGCTGGGAGGTTAATGGAGATCTAAATGCTCCATGTGTTGTGTTTTAACATACTGCACCTGCTCTAGAATCGCGTTAATTCGTTCCACCTCACAGTCGATGAGAAACCGTTTTTCTTGCCGACGATCCATTTCTTCAACAATACGCCGGTATTCCAGGGGATCAACAATGCTCCCCACCGACCGCGCGGTCACCTGCCAGTTGTTCATGACTGCAGACTCCATGATGGCTTGCAAGATTGAAAACCCTGAATGAAAGAGAATAAGAGATGGTATAAAACACAATGGGCAGAATTGGGCCAGAATGATGGAGCAAGTGCTGCCTGGTTTCTCTCTTTGGTAAGAGAACACAGAAGAAGTGCTGATGCGGTGCAAATCTGAAGGATGAAAGGAGGCAAGGAGGAGAGCGATGCATGGGGAATGTAATCAGTGCTACCATGCTCGAACCATACAGATTTTTAAATACAGCATGAATATTTTGGTTCACAAGCGCACGCGGGGCTGTAGAGGGTCCTCTATCATGTATTTTAGATACGCTCCACCACAGAGCACTTCTTTCATGCAAGTATTCATGTCCTCAGCAATCCATCAGAAGCACTGCAGCACATACAGACCTCCTGCTTTAGAACCCCACCCCAGTGATGGAGGCATCTGGTTGTACTGATATTAGCTCCCATTAGGTTTTATGCCACAAAAAAACTAATATGGAAATAACATCTGAAGAGAAAAATGCTGATGAGCAGATCTATGTGGAATATTTACTGATAAAGTTTTGATAGATAAGGAAAAGTGTATTAGAGCCTGATGATTAAGGTTTAGATCTAGAACTGGGTGAATCCTCTAGAACACGTTTCCTTGGGGGACTTGGCGAAGGTGTAGCTCTTTAAAAGTTAGTACCAATCCCTTCTCTTGCATTTTGTTTCAGTCTGAAGGACAAGGTGAACTTGAAAGGGTTTCTTTCTTAAGATTGGAGCTAAACCTTCCTGGGACAGCAATAGAGGAGTGCAATGTTCCCGGCTTTTTCACAGGTTTGTGTCTTTCAAAATGATATCAATCCTCCTGTTATCTTAAAACATATGCTTTTGGACTTTATTAAAATAATTTAATTAATTAATGCACTCATCTTATTGAGAAACTTTGTGCTATTTTATCCTATTTCTGCGATTTTATATACATTTTTTTTAATAAGTCGATATTTTTCCTTTGAACTCAAGAAGCTGAATGAAAGAAGCATTTTCTAAAAACCCTTTATGAGCTGCATTTTATGTGAAATCACTTAAAAACAGGTGGCGAAAGTCTGGGGGATGTGGGTGTCTTAATACACTTTTTTTTTACTTAAAATTTCCATCGGTTTTTTTCATCACATTATTTGCAAACGTAACTTTCAATGATTGCAGTTTTGAATTAACGAGCTGTCATTAACGATTCGCAAATTTCTGTTTGTTTTTTAGTGATTTACAGCATGCACTTTTCAAATGCATCCGCGAGACCACAAGAGCCTAAAGAAACTCTTTTCAAAAGAGCTTAAATAGGGTGTATTAAAATGAATAAACATGTTTGCAAAATACATTTTTTAACAAATGAAACCAAATGGAAATTATTTGCAGACTTAACTTTCGTTGATTGTGGTTTTTTAATGAGCGTTCATTTACGATTCGCAAATTTGCATTTGTTTTTCTGACACAAATCTCTTGTGAGGGTGAGCTAAGCAGTGTCTCCTTAAGAAGCATTTCAAGTCCTATGGTGAGCCCGATACGTAATTTCGGAGTGAGTCCCGAGCTTCTGGTCATTTCCCCAGGTTTCAGTTTGCGTCCTGTCTCTCCTCTACTGTCCTATCGATTAAAGGAGAAATGGAGTTCTTGGAGTGCCCCTGCCAGTCATGAGATCTGAACCCAATAGGAAATCCATAGGAGGAGTTGCCACCTTGCCACCTTGTATAGTGACAGAACCGAAACCTGAAAGACCAGGAGAACGGGCCAAAATCCCTGCTGCTCCCTCAATGAAATGGCTTTTAAGACTTTGTAAAGACCACCTCTATTATATTAAGAGCTCACTGCAACATTAAAGTATATTTACGAAAACGTTACATAAAACTTTTATTCGAGGTAAAACATTTGTAAAATGTTCATTCTGTGCTTTACCTGTACAAACTGCAACAAAATGATACAAAAACACAATGTTACTTTACGGAAGAACTCCCAAAACAATTACAGAGTAAATTGTGTATAGTTTAGAGTAAAGCACAGTGCACTGATTTATATTTACATTGAAATTTAGTAATGTGTTTACATGTTTACAGATTTTAGCTGTAACTTTATTTAATATACGCTTGAAATGCATATTTTAAAGCAACAAACATAAATCTAAACTTGTTAAATCTTTCACCGCTTTTATATTTTAGAAAATCAATAAAACTTTGAGATCATTTTATAACTTTTTAATACATTTTAAAGACTCACCCGACACCATGGTAGCAATTATCAAGTAAATTCATGGAATAAAATTGTCATTATTTTAACTAAAATCTTACAAATAATACACTATTTTTTACTCATATCTCACCATTTTTTAGACGTGGAAAACTTTAACAGTTTGCAGTGTTCCAAATACCTGTATTCCCTGCTGTATATTAAACAGGTTCTCCCTCGAGGCGTTAATTAGCTCAGTTTCTATTTTAAATCAGTTTAATAAATCAAAATAGCTCTCTAAATCTGGCTAAAGAGTTAAATGTAAAGCAGAAACATGACAGATATGTTCTCTGACACCCTTTTAACCTCCATTTGAGGACCAATACAAACAATTCCATTCCGCCTCGCTTTTAGCCCTCACATCACGTTCATTACCAGATCCCATACTCTCTCTCTCTCTCTCTCTCAATCACCATTTTAATTAGCATACGTCCTGGAGTAAACACAGCCGGGCTGTTTAGCCATGACCAATTAATCAAGACTGACAGCTCGCAGAGAGGTGAGAATTCAAATGGCACACACTCAAGCACCTCTCCTCAAAAATGCCATGCATGTGGGTGAGAGGAAGGGCATGTGCAAAGGTTCCATATCAAACCCAACTGCCCTTCAAATTAATTAAGAGGTCCTAGTTAAACATTTGATCACTTACGTTGCTTACAAATTTCTGGGTCTCTCACTTTCTATAGCGTCTAGCAGCTTCGATGTGGTCACCAAACTCAGCGTAAGCCAAGACTCCACGTCACACAGCTATCTTTTAATGGTCACAGTTTAGCACACTTCGCAGATGCAAGAGCCCTGTGGTGATGTTAAGCCGTTTAAAGTTTGGCACTGGCAGCCCAGCTCCCCGCTGTCTGTAGTAGATGATTTCAAGGGTGGAAACAGATTGAGAGTGTCTGCTCTGTAAAGTGATTTCACATGATCTATTTTGAACCCCACTGGTCCTTGACTTTACCACCCCCTGAATTCAGAGCAGGACCCAATGAAGATTCATTGCTTTGTTGCTAGTAAGCAGCCTGGTACTGAATGAATTCAGAATGAATAATTTACCCATTAAGGAAGAGCCATTAAGAACACAAATACTCATTAACTTGAACTCCCTGCAAGTCATTCAGATTCTAAAAGCTGCGGCACAAAAGTGTGAGCATTGGCTAGTTTTCTTCTAGGTTCAGAGCTGCTTTTAGACCACTTCAAATATCCCCAATCATTTTTGGAATTGTCGATCTTGAGCCACTTTTACGTTGACCTGTTATGTAACAGCACAGTTCCACTCAGTGTTCTTTTGGAGGCTTGTTCTGTACCCTTTTTTGTACCCATCTGATGAGCTTTAAAAATCAGGCTAAAACTACATTCAAACCGGACATCTTCGGATTTTTCTGAAAAAAAAAAAAATGTATGGGGAGACTAATTTTTGGCCTCATCAGCCCTGAAGCCGTTTCTGGACATTCCAACACGACAACAATCCAAAACACAAGGCCAAGTCCACTTGTCATTGGTTAAACCAGAACAAAGTGAAGGTTCTGGAGTGGATCTCAGGCTCCTGACCTCAATACCATTGAAGCACTCTAGGAAGAAGTCAAACGAGCAGTTCATGGAAGAACATTATATTAAAATAAGAAACAAAAAGAGAGTACTGGACTATTTGCACAATTTTATTTATTTAATATTGAATTAAGTATTATGTTTAAACTTTTAAATATTTATTCAGATAAAATGTCCTATTACATCTACGCATAAGCTCAGCTTCCTGTGACTAGTGCAGATTATATTTATTGATTTCTAGCCTCTAATTTTTGGTTTGTCATATTTGAAGAGACCTCATTTAAAATGGGCCAAATAACAGTTGATACATAAAAAAAATAGTCGTGCCTGTCTGAACTCAGATTTTTTTTCAAATGCAAACCAATTCTCTTTCATATGTGCTCCTAGATCAGATGTAACCATCTTTTTCCTCATCAATCCCCCTTCGGACAAGTCGCTGGAGAAGACAATAACTCCGTCATTGCTTCTGCCATTATTCCGAAAATATTCCAGTGTGAAAGTATCTAGTGGAAATGATTTCTTTTAGGATTTTGGTTTCGTGTTGGTAATTCGTTGGATTTATTTTATTCTGTTTTCATTGTTTTATTATCATTTATTACATTAAAATGTATAGATTTAAGGATGGAAGAAAAGTTACTTCATTTTTCTCTGGTTTCCCTTTTTTTATACTCTTGTTTCTGAGAGCCATTGCACGGATTAGCCGTTTTACATGTAAAACTTGCTTCGACATACAAAAAAAATTCAGGATACGAAGGCCACCCTGGAACGGATTAAGGTCATATCTCAAGGTGTAAACCACTGTATATGCAAATATTTTTGATTGAGGAATACGACAAGTCGTAAAGGAATTGTAGACATCTCAAATGTACCTTACAACTAGTCAAATAAACATTGCTAATATCGTCAATGTTTGTTATGACTAATCACATCCACTTACACACACACCGCAATTACAATTTCAACTAGTTTTCATAATTTCATTTATTTTCTATCTTTACAATAACTGTGGCAGAGAGCACAGTACAGCATTACTCAAAACACAAAAGGTTCCAAATGGCATTCAAGGGACACTTGTGACCTGAACACAAGTGGTCAGCAGAGACACATTACAGTTTACAGCTAGAATAAAAACAGACCACTCTCCAATGATCAACTTGAGCGTTTTGTAAATCCTTTTGTTTATTCACACTCCAGATTTGGAGTACATCACTTTGCCAGCTGAAAAACCCAACTGGCACTCAAAGCAAGATGAAAGTGGAACTGAATTTGTTTCTCTCTGAACTGTATGATGAATGAAAATGGATTTGTTGTGAATGGCTGTACCAAGCACATAAACACCATCTCTCCTCTTGTGCTTTACAAAACAGAGAGAAACAGACTGGCGAGGTTGCCCAGTGCCACCTGGTGTATTTCTGTATCTGATAAAGTGCAATCAAACTGTGGTTCCCTACCAGTCGAAACCTCCTTCAGGGAACGGGGGTTACGAAGGTAACCTAGATGTTCCCTATCAGTCAAAACGCAGACGTATGTCGATGTTTTCCATAGTCAAAACATTGACAGGTCTGCGTTCCCTCCTTCAGAGAACGGGGGTTACAAAGGTAACCTAGATGTTCCCTATCAGTCAAAACGTAGACGTATGTTGATGTTTCCCAAAGTCGAAACATTGACATAGGTCTGCGTTCCCTCCTTCAGAGAACGGGGTTTACGAAGGTAACCTAGATGTTCCCAGTCAGTCGAAACGCAGACGTATGTCGATGTTTCCCATTGTCAAAACATCAACATACGTCTGCGTTCCCTCCTTCAGGGAACAAGGTTACGAAGGTAACCTAGACGTACTTAACATTGTTTTGTTGCTCGCTCTATACACGACCATTGAAAGATTAGTTATTAATGGGTAAAATAATGTTCATTTATTTTGCTCTATTGTACAACAAATAAAGATAGAATAAAGAAATCACATAATTAGACATGTTTCCATCCAAAGATGTGAATTTAATTTATGTGCAAAGCTACAAAAAAAAACACACACACAAAATATTTGCAATTAAAATTATTTGAACCGTTTCCATTTGACCAGTCCAAGAGAACAAACTGGTCACTTCCTGATAAACTGGTGGCAAATATAAAAAGAAAAATGGAAGTTGCTGTGTTAGGAGAGGCCTTTTTCATAAAATAATAATATGGAAAACGTAGACAAAACGCAAAACGCACAGTAATGTCATCTTGCTTTTGAAGGTGGGAGACTGCTCTTTGGGGGCATTTCTGGGAAGCTGATAATCCTAAAAATTCTGATGTTGTGCAATGAAACAAGTTTATTGGTTAGTCCATTAATTACACCCCAATTCAACCCAGTCCTGACAGAAAAACACATTGCCATTGCATTGGGATTTATTCAGAAAACACTTTCCAACCATGTTGATGTGCATTTTTTATTATCGGATAAAAAAAACTCATTTTTAAAAAAACATTTTCAAAATCTATGCACATCATCCCGTTTCCATTCTGTTTTTTTTTTTACACAATATTAAAAAATGTGCATAAAATAGGTGGAAACACCGTAAGTTAATCATTTTGTTACACATGGACCCCAAAATAAAGTTGAGTACTTCAGCTTCAGCCTCAAGTTTCTTAACATGTGCTAATGGAAAATAGCACAATATTTCAACCTGAGAATAATGTTTAACGTTAGGAAGGTGCCAAAATGAAACCTGAGCATAGTATTTGAATCTAACGTGCTTACGAGTGCTTACAAACTGAAAGTGACGCAAGTGAAAGCTGCAGGGGAGACAAACTACGTGCAACTGAAGAGAACACAGTGAACTCAGGGCGAGAGACAAGGCCCGAAACAGAGAGAGAGAGAGAGAATAGCTGACATGCCTCTTTAAATACAGCAGCTCAGCCTTGAAGTGGCATGATTGGTCATCATTCAATCACACACGGACATAAAACTCATGAGGAAAAATTGGCATAAACTTGATCAATGACTCCTCAGCCGGCGCATCTCAAAATGAATGGCTGTTTCATATCGCTTGAAGAGAATGAAGTTTACAACTCTAGGATAGACTCTCTGGATGCTGCCTGCACAAAAGTTTTCTACATAAACATACAGAGGTCACTGTCTGTGTATTTAGTATTCAAGGGACACCAGATATACATCCATTTCTTACATTTTAATTAATTTCCACAATTATTTTTTTATCTGTTCTCCGGGTCCACACCCACCCCACTACAAAAAAAAAAATCAGGCAGCTGTCCACATCAATGTCAATGTTTTATTGTACATTTAGGCAGACTTGGATTGAAATAAGAATGGGACGGGGCTATTTTCCCATTCACAAGTTTCACCAAAAGAGTTTATAAAAGCAGTTACTCACCTCTATCAGTGTCATACAGGTAAACAAACTTCTCCCATTTGTAATGGGCTAGCAAGCTGAGGAGGGCACCCCGGAGGCTCGGCCTCATCTGCAGGACGAACTGTACATCTGTGTCCGTGGGAAATGATGGCGTAATGAAGGAGGTGTGCAAAGCGCCGCAGAACGATGTTAAAGTGTTCATTGACCTCCTGTCGTAGAATCCAAATATCGCATACACACCCCTTGAGAACTGAGAGCAGACTGCCAAAACAAAAGAGACAGAAGCTGTCAGTACAACAGAAACGAATGCTGAACACATCAAACTTGTGTAGTTCACTATGTGTGTGTTTATTTAAATTAAATAGAATCCATTGGTTAATTTGTTTGTGTTTTTGAGTGGTACTTTTGGTAAAGCCAAAGGTGGCTGCATTGTATTATTATTATTCTTCCACTATGGAAGTCAATGGCAGTCCTATGAACAACTTGTGGTAACATTATGAAATTTGGTAGATATTGGTATTATGAGTCACATGACCCAATTTAGACCCTCTAGCTCAAACTCTCTAGCGCCACCACTAGTTTCACCTACGTTTATGCAAGTAACTTTTACATCATATGGTCTATAAACAAAATTCTGAACGGATGATATGATGTAAATTGGCAATGCAGCTTAAAATAGATCAAACAGTTTCCGAGTCACAATGAAACACTCGTAGAAATGGTTAAAAAGTGTTTATCCCAGCAGTGCTTTTGTGTATTAACTGATCTGAGATGACTGCACCATTCCGGCACAGTTTGTGCTTTCAATTTCATATTTGAAATCGTAAAATCATAAAAATAAATTCAATATGTTCTTCTTTCAGCGAGAAGTTTGCTGGTTTGAGGATTGAAGTCACACCATAATAAATTTTATATCCACACCATTTTTTATTATTTATTTCAATTATTCAATTTATATCATCATTTACTATTTATGATTAAAAGCATCAAAACATGTCCAAAGGGAATTATAACTGTTTGTGGTAACACCACCTTGTGGTCAAAAAGATTTTTTTATGACCAATGCCTTTATTTTTATACATTTTCCAGAATGGAAAGGACAGCAGAGATAAGAACGATGACAGGATCGGGAATCGAACCACATGCACATCCACTACTTCATGGTTTAGTGAAATCCCATTTTGAAAATTGCGTTTTCCCAGGATAATGACGAAGAAACATAGATACGATTATTTCCTCGTCCTTTCTGCCATCTTTAATTGTTTCTTTGCATTCTGCACTGCTAATTAATTGTATTTTAAATCTGGTAAAGCCAACAGAGGTGTTCGCCGGCATTCTCAGAGTCACAACTGTTCTGAATAAATGATCTGGAAAGCCAGGGTTAAGTACGCCTTCAGCTCAAGTCTTGTCTCATAAACAGCATCTGAAAGCTTGTTATCCAGCGGATGGATGCTTGGACTATTTGTCTTTCTGAGGAAACATATAATACGCCTCAATAAACAGAGACTTGCAACAGTGAGAAACAGAGACATAACTGGATCTAACGAAGTCTAAGAGAAGAACAGATTTTTACAAAACATTCCGAGATGCCTCCATTTAAAGCAGAGGGGAAAGAAAGAATGGTTTGGTTCGGGGACACGAGGGAATAAAGAAGAAACATTCAACCAAATGTCACATTACTCAGGAAGCCCAGAGGTGAAAAATCTTCACAAAGAACAACACGCATGGCCTATGAAAAAAGCATGTGTACACACACACACACACACACACACACACGCACACACACATACACACACCATTAAGCACTACAGCAAAGCAAATGCATTAACACACAGAGCCACACCGGCGCAGAGCGTCAGCAACGGAATGTTTCACAGACTTTTGTAAAACAGCATTATAAGCGACACGTAAAAAGATTCTGTTTTTTCACACACAAAGAACTGATGTGTTCATAAGTGTACATGTTTAACAATATAACGTGATACAAAGTGTGCGTTTAAGTGCATTTGCTTCTTTAAATTATGATGATTCTAGTCACTTCTGTAACTTCTTTATCTTATTTTTGTTTTATTTAATGTTTACTAAGAGACAAATATCCATTATTCCTCCAACAAGAGGAACAATATAAAACAAGCATTGTAAATCACTCAGGGTACAAAAGACTCCAAAGTTAGCAGTGCCCCCTAGTGGGTGGAGGATAAAACATGCTAATACTCAACCCACACCCTAGCCTTCTTAGTTCAGCGGTTTTTAATCAGCTTTATTTTCCAAGGAAAGATGAATAATTGCTATAGTTGGTTCAAATCGTGTTGTAAAGCTCTTTTTGGTTATATTTAATGATATGTATTGTGACTATGCTATCGTTACACCCCCCAAAAAATGCATTTTTAAAAAATGCCATAAACTGATTACCATTTATATCAGTGATAAATAGGTAAATGACCTCTGAAACCTGACTCAGTGATTGTTAGCATTCACAGAGGTCAGATGTTTCTTGTAGTTAGCCATCGGTTTGTACACATCTGAGGAGGGATTTTGTCCCACTACTCATTAAGGTTTCATGGCTAACGTGTGGCCCTCTCCATATATTTTTAATGAGACTAAAGTCTGAGTCTGGCTAAGACACTCCAGTATCTTAATAATGTACTTCTTATTGATCCACTCCTTTGGAGTTTCCTTGGCAGATGGCCATGTGATTTTGGGTCATTGTCATCCTGGACTACCCATCTACAGCCCGTGTTGTGGCAGAAGGAGGTGGTTCTCGGCAAGATTTGAAGTTACCTGTTCTCATCACCAATCATCCCTTTCTAGGGATAAAAAACAACTCAAAGTTTAATGTTTCAAAGTGATGTTTTAATGTGCATCTGCAGCGTTCCTCTTCAAAAGATTTCCAAAAGATGTTATTTGAATAGCTTGTGAGCCAACAGGACACTGTTACTGAATGCTTGCCTAGGAGACTTTTTTGTCCAAATCCTCATTGCAGATCCTCTCCAAGTCATTAAGGTTTTCTATGGAGCTACACCTTTACCGTGTTGACTGTTCCCTGAAATATCCATCCACATTTCATTTTCAAATTGCCTGGCTGAATAAAGCAGGTCCCTCTCAGTCTGGACAGTAACTGTCCAAGTTTATCGACTCTTTGATGTAATGCTGCTGACAAGTCCCCAAAGCATAATGTCTCCACCATTATTGTTGACATAGGGTCGTATGCATTAAGTTAAAGCTAAAGATCTCTGTTTTGGCCACATCTTGAGGTTGGAAAACAATCTGCTTCTTTAAACTGGGGGAATTTGTGGGTGTCATTTTGGTCATTCAAGGATTGTTACAAATAGAGGATATACTCTGACGTCACTTTCCTTCCAAGCCACGCCCGAGTGGCAAAACAAATAATAAAATAGTTGCACTTATTGTTGAAAATGGTCAAACTGTGAGTTATTCTCATGATCATACACTTACCAGATGACCAGCTTTTCGTTGCTGTATAGACTGAGCTACAAATTTGATTAAAAAGCCTCAATTCAGTGCCTGGTTGTACTTTACGGTGGGATTTGTCAGGGACATCAAAGTGAAGAAGACATTCTGGTTGTGCCCAGACAGATACGTACAAAAAATTTTAATTAGCGAAGCTGTTGTCTAGCTTGACTTTCTGAGGCTAATGCTGCCGTTCACTCAGGGTCACATGCTTGTGCAGGTTACTACCTCGTGTTATTAGCGGCTAAAAGATTAAATGCCACAGAGCATTTCATTCTAATTTCACCAAAGTGTGTTACTTTTAAAATCTCTCAATCACACAACATTTTTTTGACATTTTTAGCATTTACAGAGGTCAAACTCACATTTACCAATAGCTCATGAATGAGGCTAGCTCAAGATGAGTTTAAACTATTTGATATTACTATGCCTAATAATCCTACGTGTGTAAAAAGAACAGGGAAGAAGAGAACAAGGCACACTTTTTTATACAAAACTATACTTTTCATAAGTACTTTTACTTGAGTACACATTTTTGGTACTCTACCCACCTCTATGTTACGGTAGCCGAAGCGAGGACTGTAATACAGGATTACATGCTCATGTTTCCTGTTTGATCACCGAACAAAGGCGTCTGTTTTTGTGCAAACTTCAATGTTAAATACTCGTTTTATAAACTCCATGAATCGAGTGTCACCTTTTGGTTTGGTCGAATCTTTAACGCATTTCAGGATTTTGAGTGTCCATGTAAATGGAGGTTTTTTTTGCAGTTTTTTTTGCAGAATCTTCTAGGTTCATTACGCCCTTGTGAACCGCATTTTTTTTGTTTCTTATTTTAATAACTCCTGTCTGTATTATTATTATTAGTTTATCCAAAAGGCTGATGTCTGTGTGCATATATACGGAAGCAATGAACTGCTCCTTTGTTTAAATGTCCAATCAGCAAGCACTAAAGTTGGAGGTGCGTCTGACTTCCGGTGGTTTATCGAGCCAGTGGAGAACTTGTCAGCGCTTTGAGGAGACGCTTTGCTGACAAAGATGGAAAAAGAACGGTAAACAAATACGTCGACATTTTTTTATCTAATGTTATTATGCAAAAGAAATCATAAGAAACACGAGCGCTCCTCTGCGCCGTCTCCAGACAGCTGCTCTTGGTTTCACGAGCCCTAGGTGTCTGTAACTTTTGCCTGCTTTAAATCCCTCTCTTCCTGCATTAATGCACTCGCTACTGAAGAAGATTATGTTTATATGTTTTTGCTTAATGCTACGATTGTTTATTTTATTGTTTATATTTAAAGTGAACTTTTTTTAGATTTATTTTGGGCCTGATAGGACAGTTGGTTGACAGGAAGAGAGTTGGATAGACAGAGGGGGAAGGATGGAAAATGATGACATCAAGATTCGTACATGTCCAGCGCACATTCCGCTATACCACGGGGCCGGACTTGGTGAACATTTTTATTATTGAAGTGAATTCTATGAACCACCATTATTTATCTGTTCAGGTGATCCATACAAAGAATGATTTTTAAAAAATGACAAAACAGAACCAAACCGAAAACCGTGAGCTTTGTGTAGCGTTGCATCTCTAGTGGACATGGCGTAAGATTAAACACTTATAGAAAAGCTCTTCGTCACTCCGTGACGTCATGTGCATACCCTTTTTGGTCGCCCATTGAGAAGATCTTCCAGTTTCCAGTTCCAGAAGATCTTGACAGCTATTTTGTGTTCCTAACATTTGCATAAAATATCACCAACTTCTCACTAAGCTGCTGGCGAGCGAAACTGATCCTGAGACCAGGATCTGAAGTTACAACACGACAATTTAACGATCCCTGCGTGTTTCCGTCCCCTTCAGTTGTTCTTGAACATAAGGAGCAGGTTACATCTGCATCTCGCTGTTCTGCCCTTCTTTTCATCTGCCTCTCCGAAAGCTCCAGGGAGCAATGATGAAAACAACGACGAGAAGGGAGCAAAAGAGTAAGTGATAAATAACCTGTTTACAGAGCCTGTGACCCCCACAGTTTTCTCGGAGCTACGCAGATTGCCTCAATTAAAACAGCGGGGTCACCGCATACGCAAGCTGTCAAAAGCTTTTCTACAGCAACTGCCTATGAGCGACTCTACAGCTCACCTGAATAACACGAGCACCACACGCAAGAGTGTGCTCTGATTCAAAGATTCTCCAGAGAGAAGAAGAAGCTTCTGTCGGCGCTCATGAGCCGTTCTCACATCACTGTTAAAGCACTTTGTCCTTCCTGTCGTGGTATTCCTGGATATGTGCTTCTGAGAGCATCTCCACTGAGTTGATTCATTAAACTTTAAAAAATACGCCGTCATCTGTTTAAGAGTGTTTTTATTTAGATTCTTTAAAAGCTTTGGATTTAGTTTTAGTCCGACGGGCCAACCAGACGCCTGGAGCAGTGTGTGGGTTAATGCAGTGAAGAAAGATCAATGACTGCAGCAATAACGCCACGAACGGCAAAAGCTCTCAAACGCTGTCTCTCACACAGACACGCTCAGATGAGCAGCGAGGCCAGAGAGAGACACAAAATGATAACGACAGCAGCTGTAAACAGGCATTTTATAATGATGCATGAGAGAGAGAGAGAGAGAGAGAGAGAGAGAGCGCAGGGCACTAACCCTTGCACTGGTTTGGGCATGTGTGCAAATGTCAGCCTGCACTCATCATCATGGCTCGATCTCTCGTTCTTGCTTTATCTCCGTTAGAAAGTCCTAAGGCTTGTGACGCAGAGTTCCTAACATTTTTTCAACTCATTTCGCCAACTTATCATCAGTCTTTATTTCTTCGTACATTTTCATTTTCTCAATCCACTGTTGGCTATTATAGCTCTTATAATGAAACTGTTCCATAGAAATGTTCATGGCTCCCAGTCACAAGTGTTAGCTGACTTTTGAAGCTTTCGTTGGTGGGTGGGGTTGCATATTTAGTCGGTTGCGTGGGTTTCCTTACTCCCACAGCAAAAAAAGTACATTGTGTATTCCATAGGAGCGAACAGAAGTGGGACCCATGGGATCGGCACTAACAAATCACACAAAATGTTTTTCTGAGTTATCTGAGCTAAATGTGTCGAACGGTGTCAGATGCACAACACTGTTACTCTCTCACTCTTCCTTAGCCGCGTTCGTATCGTACAATCACAAACTTCACTCACTGACTACAGTATCCATTGTTAAACTAAGATCAAACTAACTAATAATTACTCCCTGTTCTGCTGTGGCTCAAAGATTTGAAGAGAAACATAGGGAATGTAAAGAAACCACACTGAAATTCCACAATTAACAAAGATCCGCCATAAAATCACACCCACAGCATACAAAGCTACTTTCAAAAGAATTCAAAACACACTTACTTTTCTTTCTAATTACCCAAGCAAGTGCCTTTTATGCTATGGTATTACAAGAGCCAGCATTTTATAAGTCCAAGTGCAGCTGTAAATATTGAATCAAAACACTGACAATATAGGTACCATCCTAATTGGATATATAACGCTTCATTGGTTAGGTTTAGTACATAATATATAACTTAATACAAGTTTTATACAAGAATTAATTTCCCAAGTCAGCTGAAATAAGGTAAAATGAGTCAATGATCCTTGCTAACCGAAGCTGAAAGGCATCATAACCTGGTGACATCCGAAAATGCTACAAAACCATCAAACGACTCATTAACTTTGGGGATGTTGGAGAAGTGTTCCTCCAAATAGAGTGGAGTGTTCTCTTAAATATGGGATGAAGAGGTTTGTCCAAAATGTCAGCAAATATTAGAATTAAAATAGAGTTGTCAGTTGCTCCAAAATGTATCACATGTGACAAAAAAGTACAGTTAGCTCTGACACATCCGCGATCAAGCCAGAATCTCCATCAATAAGTGATAGCAATGTGTGTTACTACTGTAATATCAATAGTGGCCAGTCAATAGGGGGCACTAGGGTACCTCAGCAGGTCTCACTGCACCTTGACCTAATTGTGAACAAGAGCTGGCGTTGAAAATAAATAAAAAATTACATGTTTAATAGGCCTTTATTATTTAATTCAGATTATTTAGGCAATCTGAGAGAAAGAAAATGTTTCCAGCTGTTTGTGAGGCTAATGCTTTATTCTGCTTTCCCTGACTCCTTTTTAACAAATCAGGATCAGACCCAGGATGGAGTCAGGCCAGTATATCTGATTCTTCACATGCATAGACAGTTCTTCATGTGTTTACATAAACAAATGTGATTATAATAGTATATATTTGCTGTCCTCTTTGGCACTAATATCTATATTTGTGTAGACCTCTTAATAAAACAATGCTCTATCTGACACTGGGTAATTTTTGCAGGAGTGTTGGACGGTGATTGGTTTATCTCTGTTTAAGGAGAAAGATGAAATGTCTGTGTGACACCAGGCACAAAAGCAAAAGAATGGCAGGGATCGGAATGATGCCTGGGAGCGTGCACATGTTTCCGGCTCAGAGACTTCCAATAACTCAAGTAGGCATCGCTGTTTATGCAATGCTACAAAAGTGAGTGGTAACACCACATTTAAAGCTTGTTTTGGGACCTCTTTTTCTATTTTATTAGGTACATGAATGTCCAATTATATGAATATAGAGATTTCAAATACAGGTTTTCCGGCTCACGCGGGAATCACCAGTTTGCACATTAATTGCTTAAAGGTTTAAAACATTTATGAAGCAATAATTTGTGCACAAGAAAATATGTTACTGCGGATATTTGAGTGATTTGAAAGAAAATAAGTGTTTGAGGATAGTGCTTACAATAATGCTTTTAGGATAGTGGGTGCCATTTCATTGAATTTCAAACGTTACGTAAAGGTTTTAGCGTCACCCTGTTTCTCTACAGTAGTCTCCGGCCACAATGGATTGCACAATTGCACAAATATTGTTCGCACTCATATTAAAAATAAAACGATAAGCTGATCAGTGATGAATATACTGGAAAAAATATTATTTACTGCTGTTTTTGCTGTAATTTCAGTACAGTGTGGGTAGAGCCTTTTTTAAAGAAAAGATTGTAGACATATTCTGAACAGTTTTTTGAATGCAATTTTAATCCTCATATTAAGAAACTATCTTATGCTCATGTGTAGCTTTCTGCTTTTTAACTTTAACAAAAATGAAGGGGGAGCTGTGTATATCCGTCTTTTGTGTCAAAGATCCAATCCTTTTTGGTTTCTTGGTTTGATTTCGTTTTGTGGTTTCTTTGGTAAAAACTCTTTTGGTAAAATGATATTAAAACTGTCTTCCAAACACTGGCTTGCTCATAGCTACCCACTTTTCTCATTCCAAAATAGAGTCTGGTTGTAGATAGAACAGTTGTTTAGTAGCTGTTGCACCCCAGAACCGAGCAACTCCTTTTAGTCCTCATGTTCATCCTCTCTTATGTGTCAAAAGTGGTTCATGAACCCCTCATCAGCCCCTTTGGCATGTGCCAGAGCAAGAGGATCTCAATCAGTAGATATGAGCGAAAAAGAAAAAGCATACTTTCATGCGCTGAAACTCCTACTATACATTGTGAAGACCTTAAAGGTTTTGTGACTCAGTGCTCAAGTGCTTTTGGTTGTTAGCAAAATAAGAAACTGGAGGTTGTGTCCAGCCTCCTCACAATCTGTTCCGAACAAGTCTCTCTTCAAACCTGCGAACTCAGTGGAAATAAAGAGGCTATTTTCCTAATGAGCTCGATGGCACTTTGCTTTGCTTTCTGAACAATGCTTCATCAAGGATTAATGGGGAACAGGTGCATGGTGTCAGGGACAATAAATGTGGAGAGAAACGGTGAGCAGGGACTCACAGGCGTGCGTGACTGAGAAGCTGTTGGACGACTCCAGGTTGTCCACATTGTAGTTGAGATGGAAGGGTTTCTCTGTGATGTTCTGGTTGGTGTTATAGAGCTGGACGGCGAAGCGGAAGGCGCTGTGTTCCTGGACTGTGGAGCGCATGAAGAGGCCACCTGCATGAGAGCATGAGCGAGAGAGAGAGAAGGGGAGGTGGGGTGGTGTTGGAGAGAAGGAGAAGAGAGCGAGAGAAATGTAAGAGAGGAGGGAGATGGAAAAACCGAAGAGTGAAAGAAGGCAATGAGAGGTGAGACATAAAAGAGAAGGAGAAAAAGATGAAATAGAGAAGGAACGAGAGGAGTGAATGAAGGAAATGTAAGAAAGGTGAAGAGAAGGAAAAAGATAATGAAAAGAAGAAGACGAGAGAGATAAAAGAAAAGGAGGGATATGTGAAGAGGACATAGAATGGAGGAAAGAGAAAAAAGGGGAAAGAGAGAGGAGAGACAGAAAACGATAGAAACAGGAAGAAGAGAGAGTAAATTTAGAGAAAATAGAGGAGGCGGGGGAAAAGAAGAGAGGGGAGACAAAAGAGAAGGAGAGAAGAGATGGAGGGAGAAGGAAAGAGTGGGAGAAAAACGGAGGAAAACAGAGAGAGAAAGAAAGTGAGAGACGTGAAGAGAAGAGTGGATGAGAGACGGGAGAAGCAAAGAGAGAGGGGAGAAAAAGATGAGAGAGAGTGGAGAGTAGGGGGAGAAAGAGAGAGGAGAAGGAAAAGGAAAGATGAAAGAATAAAGGAGACAGAGAGGAGGGATGGGGGAAGATGAGAAAATGAATAAAGAGTGAGGGACAGAGGAGAGAGAGATTCACTTCAGCTCACACTTGTTCGAGTCAGAGGCAGCGCTTTTAATAATTTACGCTTTCTTGTCGCTAATGGCGCAAACTTCAAGTCTCTCTTGGTGATGCAGCAGGTAGATGAAACATCTGAACATGATTTATAAATGAAGCAATCAATAATCAAATCACTCACCGATATTGATCTGGTTTGGGAAGCCAGCCTGGGTGTGCAGCACCAGCCACGGCAGGAGCAGGACGCTCGCGTGCCGCATTTTGCCTCCGACCTCTAGAAATACGTTCGGCTCGGGCGCACCATCCAGACCGGTCGACAAAATCTTCCCGATGTGCTCCGACTCCCCTCACGCGATGGCGTAGAGGTGCATTCGGGCTTCAGGACAAACGCCGAGTGCGAGCAAACAAGCGGGCGAGCTTCTCAATTCAGGACAGCGCTGCGGCTCATCCAATCAGAGCGCTGATCAAACTTGATGTGACGTGAAATTACAACAGCGCCCGCGCGCGCGCAACCCGCCACTGCGGACCCGCGTGCGCAGTCAGTCCGCATCCAGCCTGGAAAAAAAACCTGCACGCGACCACTTCAGAGGCGCCGCTTGGACATTTTTGATCCACCTACAAACATTGAGTCCACGCATACCCCAGGAGCGATTGTTTTAGTGCGATAAATCAAGGGGAAAACGTGGAAAGTTGATGAAAAGCGGCCCGAGCATTAGTTTCCACAGCCGCGCGCTAGTCAGTGTCAAAGTACAGATGCTTGAGTGTAGGAGTGCGTGAGGTGAATTGCTTCCGAGTGAATATCCAACACTGTATAAATATTACATGATGAACAGAAGTGATCTCTGCAGAATGAAAACCTGAGCTTTTTATGAACCCTTGAAAGAACTGAGCACATTTCACACTTAAGAATTTTTAGAGTTACATCATTTGAAAAAATAATCTATATTCACTTGTGATTGTCTCTTTAGCCGAAGGCACACTAATTCCATTTAAAAAAAGATCTATTTGATCACTGCTGTTGGAGCCTTATCTCCTGAGTGCTTGACTAGCAGAGAATTTTTTAATTGCTTTGGTGAATTTAATTTAGAGTTATATTTTCTGCGCGTTTGAGGGTGTGCTTGATGTGCAAACTGATGGAACAATAACAAAACAACCCAATATTTTCAGAATTCACATTTTTCAGGGTCACAGGGTTCTGTTGGTGCCGGCATACTTTGGGTCGAAAGGCCGTCCATCCCCGGGCAGCACATGCATTCAGCACTCATGCAGAATCCATTGAGGGGGTAAAGGGTATGGAATGGAGCAAGGAGAACCTGGGACACTACATGATTTAAAGGCCTTTACGGACCAGATTTCGCACAAATCTTCGTAAGGCTTCTCAGTAGGGTGCTTTTTGTCTGGGTAGAGGAAATACTGATGCAATGACACTCCTTGCCTGAAGATGGCGTTTGCAGTACAACAGATGAACTCTGCGTCCCATGGGGAAACAAGAAAGAAGACAACGACGACAGAAAGAAATCAAAGAACACAAAAAAACATCATGGACGTCGAGCAGTTTATACTGCCAGTGGCTGGTCACAGGGAGCTGTTTGACAATGGAGAAAAGGGAAGATTTGTGGTGAGCTTTTTCTTTTCTGTTTCCTGTACAAAGTTGCTATGAAAATGTGGGATGATCGCCACAGCGGCTGACTCACGTCATCAAAAGAGCCGGCTTAAATTGGTCGTTCTCCTTCTGAAAAACTGATGTGGGTGTGCGAAACTCTTTTTTTGTTGGTGCCTCTCGTTCGGTCAGATGTGTGAAACATGTTGGCGGCCATGGTTTTCGAGGTGCAACTTTAGACCATTTTAACCTGGTTACACTGGGTACAATGTTTAGGCATCTGGAGATATTGACTGGAGATATTTAATAAAAAAAATACAAAAAAAACATTGAGGAGGGAAGGTGCCCACACGAGGTGGAGACACGCCTTACCTCATAGCTTACCCCAAACCCAAATCCATCAGGCTGTTTGCATGCTACAATTCCAGAGCTGCGTCTCAATCCAGGTTTTAGAAGCCTTTGGAGGATCTTTCCTGCTTAGTGAGAATCCTCCAAAGGCTGCATAAACAGGATGGTCTCGCCTCTTCTTCTGTTGTTTTTTTTTTGGCAGTTTGCTTATTGTGCATTAGCGCCACCTGCTGTATCAGTAGTTTGGATCCCGAAATGAATGAATGAATGACACGTAATATTAATAAATATTTCATTTTATAATGTTGTTATGTATATTTTAAGTGATTCTTTTATATTTAATCTAATATTTATGTCTGAGAACTTTTTCGCATGCAGCTGAATATACTTTCTAGTGTTTTAGGGTTTATTTTTAATTGTTCTATTTATTTCTTTTTTTTTTGTCTATGCTATTCATTGTATTAAAACATGCTCCGTAGTTTTATTTCAGCTGCATTGGTAGCACTTGTCTGTGGAATAATTTCCTATTTTATGTTATGTGTAATTTAAACCAGTATGACGGTTTTATACGTTTTATAAACTCCTCCGTCTGCTTCTTATAATGACATGCAGCAATATTTAGTTTACATTTAGTTGGCTACGTGTTTTTACCGTTATGCTTTTTAAAATAAAAATGTGTTTTAATAAAAACCTGTTACTTACACTTAAACATAAATTCAAGCGTGTTTTGTGCTGATTGTTGAAAAAAAAAAGCACTTTGGGATATCTGAGGCTACGAAGGATGGTAGAAAGTGAACGCAGTTGTAGGGTGCATTTAAAGGACCCTTCGAGTTTTAGCGAAATGAGACGGCCTTTGTGCACAATTGTGGTCAGAAAAGTGAGTAAGTGTTCTTGAAATACGCGCTCGGGAGGATGCACACTTCTGGATTGAGACTCAGCCCAGGACTCTCTGAACAGGATTGGACGTAAACTGTGCCCCGGACCTTCAGGAACTGAGTTTGAAACTGCTGCCCAACATTACAAAAGATTTGTATATTGGTTCAGGCAACTTGAGACTATCACCGATTTGATTTCTAAATCCGAGGTAAAGAAAAAAAAAAAAAAAAAAGAAGAAAAGGGTGACAATAATTACTCTTGGCTTCAAAATCTGTGTAGATATCTGACTAACATCCATTGCAAAACTACAAAACTAGGCAATATTTTATTTCACCTGAAAACATTGACACAGGCTCTGCGGAATTCAATAAGAACAGTGCAACAAATTGTGGTCTACGTTTGTGATTTCGTCTGTTTCTGCCATGACAGAATCCTTTCTCTTTCTATTCTGAAACAGCTCTCAGCAGGAGACGGTTTTCTGAAGAGCTTCCAGATTTTCATCCTAAGCATCTCCTAAAACTGGAAGCTTGCAGCTCTGAGCTAGATACGGCTGACTAACGGCGACCCAGATTTCCTCCTTTCCTTGTATTCCTATGTGAGTAAGTGAGTGTGTGTCCGCGCACATTTATACTGACCATACAAGCCATGTGTGTGTTTGCTGTGCCAGATTCATCAGACGACCTCTCTTGTTGAACACAGCCACACACACACACACACACACGCACACACGCACACACACACACACGCAATCTTGTCACATACATCTCCCTCACTCACACTCCAACTCAAAACACACATAAATGAAGCACATGGCCGCTAATGTGAGTTGACCGTGTTGTCTTTTTGCTAGATTTGGACTTGCAGCTTGACGTGCAGATGGCTGAGTAAGCCTTACGCACATGCAATTAATTCCAATATGTTTGAATTAATCATGCTGAGGTCATGTTTAGCCGTTATAATCATTTTTAAACAAAGTGTGTGTCACAATCTTCTACCTGTGGCTCACAAACATCAAGTGTAATGAATATTGAAACAGATGCATCTGGAAGGATGCTCGAAAGCCAACAGCCTGTAATGCTTTATTATCACAGAAACAGTGTCGACAACAGCTGGCTTTTCCACTTGGAAATGGCAGCACAGCTGATCTGATGTGTTTGAGTCGTCTGAACTCCACGGAGGAAAGCATGAAAATTAAATTAAGAATAAATCATGAGGAAAACAACATCGTTCCATCAAAGGCTGTGCAAAATACAGCATATGAAAGGAAAATAGTAAGTGGTATCTCAATAGCAAATTTACAACCAAAAGTGTTTAACAGTATTAAAATGACAGGTTCAACTATAAGCGCCTAAAAACTGAATATATTTAAAACACATTCGCAAATACTCAACACCACAGAGTTAAAATGGCTGCAAAAAAATGCGAGTCTTTAGTCTGGATTTAAAAACCTCAGTGCTCGGAGAGTGGCCTGTCCCTCTTCGTCTTCAATCTAGTGCCTGGGACCACCAGCAGCTCTAACTCAGAGGAACTCAGAACTCTCAAGGGTTTTGAGAAGCTGTGTGACATAAGATGGAGCGAGATCATTTAAGGCTTTAAAAAGAACAAAAAAAAAAAAATTTTACATTTAATTCTGTAACCCACTGGTAAGCAGTAGTGACGCTAAAAAATACATTTAAGATTTTCTCATTTTAAACAAATCCTCAGGTAAAAACTTGGCATTAACTAGTTTTTTTATTTTGGTACTCAAAATTTGTGTCATTATTCATCCAGCATTTATTTGAATTGATTTATGTTTGCTTGTCAATATATTTTTATTCGTCTTCCAAATGCAGTCCGTTCAAGTCATTTAGTTATGTTCCTCACAATTTCATTTTGTCTAGAATTTTTAATAAACTATCTTTATAAATGTTTTATTATTTATTGAGTACTTTCTTTATTATTAGGCTGAATGAATAAATTATGAATAAATGAATAAAAAGTGTCTTTTTCAAACATACGCCATATTGCTCTCAGTGCGTTTGTTATTTCAGAAAACCCTCCGTTTTAATCGGTGAAAGAGACACGTACTACATGCAATTTAATGTGCTGAGGGCGAAAGAAATCTCAGCCTAAAAGTAATAAAAAGACCAGATCACCGGGAAGTTATTTCAACTGAGGGGGCAGTCTGAAACTTGCATTGTGTAAAGCCGTTTTAAATTGACGTTGAAATATAAAACGCAAAAAAATATATATTCAGGATGAAACATCGAGAAATGGGGGTTTCCAAAAACCCTAGCAATCACATTAAACTGCACTTTAACGAGTCAACATCAAAGTTTGTGTACAAAGGGCGTACAAACTTTGGCTGTGTAGTTAAAAAATGAGGCACACCACATCTCCTCGTCTTCATGTATTTTTGACCTGCTCAGTTTCGTATCCTGGGATCGGCCTCACCCGTCCTTGGTGGAACCTCGACCTCCAACGACCGAGCTCTAAACCGGCACCTATTTTGTGGAATACATTTCCAACAGATGGCTGCAATTGCCCCGACCTTAGCCTTAAAATGAAATCTTAAAACTCTTTTTCCACTAACCTTCTTTTCAAAATGCAGCATCCTGTGCTCGAGTTCCAAGCTTCCTTAAATGCCCTAACAAAACAACCGAGTCATTATGCAGTAGCAGTGTAGAAATACGATACATACCTTGATATTATGTCCACGATAATATATGCATCACAAAGTTAAGTCACCCATTTAAAAATAAAACCAAAATTAAAACTGCAAGCAGCAATCAAAGGGCTTCAGCCTGATTATTTTCCTTCATTGTTTTGCCCAATATTCTTGTCACATATGACAAAATTGTTTAAAAAGAAGTACCTTATCGATGTTAAATTTTATTTCCTGTGGCCACCTTGCGGCGCTATAACCGAGAGAGTACAATGTAGATGTGTTCAGACGTGGACTGTTAACAAAGTTGGTCAATTTTGTACCAATAAGACATTGTATGTCGGAGTTAAAGCAACTTCCTTTTTATGTAAAAATGGCAACTTTTGTTGGCCGCTGTGTGAAGATCGTTTAACAAAGTCAAAAAACAGCCAACATTCCTTTAGACTAATAGACTAATAGAGTTTGATGATGATGATCAATTAAAATCTCTAGGAGTTTTGTAAGTACGAGGCCTGGAATGGTACAAATTTTTACAAAAAAACACTAAATAACTGATTTTGTGTCGGTTTTGGAAATCGACTCCAAATTTTTTATAGGTCCTGCTCCCAGACATTAGTGTTCCAATTTCCAAAGATGTACTTCAGACTGAATAAAACTGAATAAAATTAATAATCT
Organism: Danionella cerebrum; assembly: GCA_007224835.1. Classification (NCBI taxonomy): domain Eukaryota; kingdom Metazoa; phylum Chordata; class Actinopteri; order Cypriniformes; family Danionidae; genus Danionella; species Danionella cerebrum. The sequence goes on along the minus strand of SRMA01025395.1, from coordinate 100,501 downwards.
GACACTAGGGATTGCTATAAAGATTTGTTCAGACATTGACCTTTTCACACAGGGCAAATTTGAACCTGATTGGACATTGCATGGTTGCGTTTTTAATAATTTCCTGTTTATGGAAAATTTTAGACGGCCGCTCCATGCACATTGTTAAACGTTGTCAAAAAAACTAAACATTGTAACATCCGCTATGCTTTAAGATAAGACTGCTGGAGTTTGGAGACCAACAGATAAAATCTCTAGGTTTGTTACAGTAGCCATTTTTGTCCAGAGGTTTTTGCAAAGTAGCCGACTTCCTGGAAACACGATTTAATTTACTTATATTTAAGTCTTGGTATCCTACACATGTGTACCAAATTTCATATTTGTGTGACAAACTGGGAGTGCAACATGAGCTGAAATGCATTAGGTAGCCTTATATAGCCACACCCACTTTTTGAACTACAATCTGAAGTAAATTTTCACCAGTTCTAACATATTTTTGGTCACGGTTAGGCCCTCAAAAATGCACCAAAAGCCATGAACAATAATACCATGAGCAATTACCTTTGGTGCTAGCTTTTTTTCAACCTTACCACTTTTTTTCATGAATGTGAAACGTTTTTGTATCCTCATTCAAAACTTCAGAAAACTGTAGCACATTAAACTGTGGAAAAAGTACAGCTGAAACCTCAAGAACTTGATTACTTCTTAATTAATGCTTTTAAATGCACAAGCACCCTCACATAACAAGTGCGTATACACCAGAACCCCTGGGGAATCATGTGTCCTATATTCAGGCAATTGGAAAGTTCACTTACTCTTCGCAGTGATTGAGAGCTGTGAACTCAGCACTTTACTGCAGGCCATGTTCAGATACCTGGAAGCCTGTTTCGATATGTCTTTCATTAAAAGTGAGCTTGACAACCAAGATTGAATCTTTGCTTTCATGGAATGCTATACTTTACTTTTGGCAGGTGATCGCCAAATTGTCCATTTGTTCAATCATCACGACAACTTCATAAACATCCATTCTAAAGCTCTCTGTGTGCGTTTGTGACAGCTGTGCTGAACACAGAATGCACACGGTCATATCACCATAATGAATGTGAAGCAAGTGATGCGACATTAAAAGTGGCCAGTGGCATCAGCTGGTGGGCAGTCATCCAATGAAACGCAAGGATGGGATTTGCATCAATCACTCCATTTAACACAAAAGAAACAAACGGACGAACGACAACGAGTCAATACGCGCGTCAGGTCCCAAATTTCTCACAAATGCATTTTTGCATGATTAAATTGCACTGATTCAAACAGCGCTGATCAGTCGCTGGGGGTTTGTAATGTTCGAAATGTGAGATTTCGTTTCCAGAAAAGGCTCTTGGCCCCAAACTGTCACTTTAAAGATCCAATGAAATCTGAACTGGACTTTTTGTGGCTTTTACTGCATGCCGGGAAGTGATGTCATCAGTAGTTGTGGAATATTGTAAATATTGATGACTCATGTCGCTCTCAAGTTTAACCAGAAGCAGTCTAGTGAAACAGCACAAACATCAGACAACCAATTAAATGAACTGCTAAAAAAAAAAATGCAAACTCATCACCGCCTGGAAGACAACTGATCGGGATAAAAGAGAATCACGCTCAGCCAGAAAACCCACTTTTTGATTGGATTTCTGAGATTTAGCAAAGTCACTCCATGCTATATTTTATTGTAACTCTCCAAATATCCAAAATGACTCTCGACTCTGCTCCTATTTTTTATTGGATCATTTATCCAGTACATTGTGACATTCACCGGCCACTTTATTAGGTACACCTAGCTAGTAACCTTGCCTTCGTTGCATGGACTCAACAAGCTACTGGAAACATTCCTCAGAGAGTCGCTGCACATCCATCATGAAAATCTCCAATCCACCACATCCCAAAGATGCTCTACTGGGTTGAGATCCGGTGGCTGTGGAGGCCATTTGAGTACAGTGAATTCATTATCATGTTCAAGAAACCAGATGATTCGTTACGTTATCCTGCTGAATGTACCATCCCTTAGTCAAAAAGGGAAGGAAATGGTCAATAGCAATGGGTCCAAAGTGTGCCAGGAAAATATTCCCCACACCATTACACCACCACCACCAGCCTGAACTGTTAATACAAGGCAGAATGGATCCATGCTTTCATCCGGATGACTCACCAGAACATGCAACGTTTTTCTAATCTTCTATTGTGCCCCCAGAGTCCTGTTCTTAGCTCACAGGAGTGGCACCCGGTCTTCTGCTGTTATAGCCCATGCGCCTCTTCTGTATTCCTTTATTCAGGCATTAAATGGCGAGCCCAGTGACCTCCTTTGAGAGTTTCCTACTTGGTCTAAGGCTGTTGCCTCTATGGGATTGCTAGAGTTTTCTTCAGGTCCTTTGGTTTTCACCAATCAAGACGTACAGGTGATTTTACCGCACACATGTTTTATCTGAATACAACCTAAACTAGAAAATATTTTATATTTATAGCTGAATGTCAATATCAATGTGAAAAAGCACATTTAAAACAACCAGGTGACCAAGGCTCTGTACAGGTGATACATCCATTTCAATAATAAATAGAAAATACAAGAATGCAAGTTTAATAGGATTAAGAATAATTATAACACCTCACAGTTGTAATATAAAATGATCTAATCTACAAAGAGTTAAAAGCCAAAGTAAAAAAACAGTGGAAGTAAAAAGGCAAGATGTCCCACAGTTTCCACAGCCTGGACTTAGGAACAGTCAAGAACAGCGGGGCCAATGAATTCAAACATTTAAAAACAATTAATAGAAATTAATACTAAAAGCAACAGAAAAATCTCTCAGGAAACGTAGCATTTTATTCATACATTAGGCAGATGCTTCTAACCATGACATGCTATAAAGTCCAGTACTTCCTGTTCTTCTTTACACTGAGTATAGCTCTTAATAATTTCGATTGTTTGTTTGAGGTCATTGTCCTGCTGCAGAATAAATGCCTCCTGATTGGCATTTCATGATATTCAAGTATCTGCTTGTATTTCTCAGCACTGAGAGCACCATAAATCCTGAACCAATCTCCATTTTCAGAAACCTCTGTCTGGGAAAGACCTTGTTGAAGCAGTAGAACTACCTTATGTCTCTCCACATCACTTTGGTAGCAGAGTTTGCTCTTTTAAAGCCTCCTACACAGCTGTTTCTGTTTCCGTTCATGACTGAGTGTGAGATCCGTGTTTAATAATCTGAGACGACACTCTACTGAGCTACAGAAAAGTGCAGGTCTAGGCTTCTGCTGACTGGTCAGAAGCCAACTGTAATAGTGTTTTAAACAAGGACAAAGAACCACGTGAGCTGATTACACAAGATCCACGCGCGCGCACACACAACTGCAGGGTAACGCTGTAAATTATCTGTGTGTTGTTTATATATGTGCCAGTCCTCATACCCTTCACTCACACTGGACATTCTGTAATGGGAACTCATGGATGAATAAACACACACACACTCCTGCACCGCCAGTAACAGCCTCAGCAGCCATCACTCTCTCTTTTTTCAATTTCTCTTCCTTCATCATTTATTCGCTGCATTTTTTCCAGGCAAAGATTCTTCAGTGCTAACCCACTGAAGCATAGAGACTCGCCCTGAGCGCACCAACACACACACACAACTTGGCTCGGCAGCCTCAAAAACACACACCGACCAGGAGACCAAATAAGATTGACTGCAGAAGAATCTCTGAAGAGTACAGATGAAAGGGTGCTAGGCACTTCCTTCTTTTCATTAAATAATAGCATTTTTAATTGAAAATAAAACATGTCCAATCTCCAGGTCAAGTATTCATAGTCTATAATCTAAAACGCTATTAAATTACAATTGCATATTCAGAATTATTGTCTCTCTTTTATTAATGTCGCTAAAGTTTGCACACATCTTTGATGTTCGCTTGTAAGAGTGCCGTTCAAAGCACAATGAGTGACATAAACTAACCTCCCTTGTCCTGTATTTCCCCTAAGCTGAGATACAGATATGCCAAGTTGGTTGCCATAGTAAACAGCATGGTTATATAATATTCCGAACCACCATATTTCTGTGATTTCCCAACCCCTGATACATCCCAAGATGGTTGCTATGTGTGTGTGTGTGGGGGGGGGGGTTCTCTTTCATATACTAGAGATAGAATTCTAATTTGGTTGCTAGGGTTCACAGTTTGGTTACTAGGGAGTTCTCAGTGATACAAACAATTCCACATTTTTAACAATCTTCACAACATCTTGACAATATTTTCATTGCATTTCCCTTTTATTTTCAACGGTAAATATTTAACCCCTCCTAGAGCATGGGGTTCAAATACTTTTGCACAGTCATTGGTATGCCTTTGCACAAGTGTAGTGAGTTCTATAAGGAAATCCTTTAGTGGCACCAGTCTGAAAAGATATAGCAACCCAATACAGAGTGGTTTGGATGTCTTGGCAAACTTTGGTGGCTGTGGCGGGAAAGCTGCACAAAAAAAATGGTGAATTTTGAAGTATTTCTAATATATTTTCTCACTTATGATTGGGTCTGAGGTTATTTTTGACATCATTCATATTGCATGTTTCAATGTTCCAAGCTTGTAAACTAATGATAAGCACATGCTCATGGCTTTTGCATACTCGCAATGAATCAACTTGGATCATTATACCATGCTAACTCAAGATTCTTTAAAATCAAACTGGTTTTGGGACAAGCAAAGAATGCAATCCATGATAAATACAGCTTCCTAGAGGCCCGCAGCTCTGCACAGTTTACTTCCAACCCTGCTCAGAAAGACCCAGACCTGAAGCTTACAAACTGGACTGAACAAGCTGCATCAGGTGTTGAGGTTGGAGCTAAACTGTACGGGGCTGTGGCCCTCCAGGAACTGAGTTTGACGGCCCTGACCTACTCGTTTATTTATCAAAGGGTCTGGAATAACACAGATGAAACGCGTGTGAGAGACGCGTGAGTGTTGCCATGCCCCCCTAGCACATCATGTTTCCACCACAAGTTGATACAGCATTCATCCTCGTTTTTACACTTACCCAGTTCTCCTTAGAATCACTCAGATGTTCATTGTCAAACGATTGCCCATGGGGCTGTACGTGAGCCTTCTGGGGTCCTTCTTGGCACCTAAATTTCTTGGTGACAATAATCCCATGCTGTATTAAGAACTATGAAAAGATTCTTGTTTGTATTTACGCGCTCAAAGTGGGATAAAAAAAAAAATCCACATTGAGGCAGATATTTTCAAACTTAAGAAAAGAAACGACAGCTAGATGGCTAAAATGTGCACGCAAACTTAGATGTGTACTAGTGCCATTTAAAACTATTTTTTTTTATGTTGCCAGTACGAGTAACATAACCCAACCCCCATGTCTCTATGACTTCCATAAGCAGAGCGAAAAACATACTCAATTGGTTGCTATGGAGGAGTAAGTGACTCGCTATAATATTCCCAATGTCACTGTGAGTGAAATAAACCAATGTCCATGTCTCCAAGCTAAAAAAAGAGCTATTCCAATATTGTTGCTAAGGTAAACTGTCAGGTTGCTATGAAGGGGTCAGTAACATAATGTTCCCCATGCCAATATGACTAAAATAAACCAAACCCTTATGTTTCTATGAATTTCCTAAGCTGAGATAGAGATATACCAAATCGGTTGCTATGGAGGGGTCACTCACAATATAACGTTGCCATTTTTTGACTCCAAGTTTATGAAAACAACACCCAAGAATTTGTTTGCTAGGGAGTGATCAGTCATGTCATGGAAATGTTTAAGTTGTTACTATGATTAATATATAAATTATATAAATTAACCTCTCCAAGAGTCAAGGGTTCACATATTTTAGCAAAATTCTTGGTAAGTCATTGCACAGACTAATGACCTCCACAACTGTGGTGAGTATGAAGGTTCTATGAGTTTGGCTAGGAGTAGATGCCTTTTCTTTTTTGGTATGAGGAAGAAGCAGAAGAAGCTGGAATAATAGTAAGTTTAATGCAAAAAAATGGCAACATACAATAATCCAACATTGGTTGTTCAATGTGTTGTACAAAAACTGAAAGAGTAACAAAAGACAGGAAGAAAAACAAAACAAAAAAAACGCAGAGGTTTTTTTTTTTGGAGACATAGTACGATGAGAGTAAAAGGGGAATAAAAGAAAATGAAAAAGGCAGACTGGATACACTTCCCTTTAGTACTTCCCTGAGAGAAACAGGCCAGACTCTTTCATTAGTGACTGTTGAAGTAGACTAACAACCCTCTGGAGGAAGTTAAAGTGGACCAGTTGTAGAGCGTAGGCAATATTATAATACAACATTTAACAGAATTAAACAGACCCAGGGGTCAGCCAGGAAATACAGATTCAGACTCACTGACAATAATCCAACAAGATGTACACTCAAATCATTTCTATAACCAAGATTAGAAATTGTAATCTGAAATCACACGGCTTGATGATTGCTCAAGAATGAGACGTAGCCGCTGCGGGGAAACCGTGATTGCAGGAGAGTTTTATTTATGATGTTCAAATTGTACTGCAGATGCAAACCAGCTGTAAATTCTGAGCTAATATGCAAATGAACAGCCTGGAGACTGTGTCTCTGATGTTCAAATCAAGGTTCAACACGATTCAGAGAATGAAAACATTTAGCTAAGAGCTGCTAGACGCAAGTTAACACCACCAATCAATTCTGACGGTTTATAATTAGCTGCTACTTCAGGCGCAACCCCAGACTTCATCCGCTTTCTCAAGAATTTGCTCCATACAGGCCATTAAAAGTTCAGCAAACAGCTCTTGAAAGCATCCATCCACCTGTGACCATGTCCCTTAAACATCCCCCCAAACCTAATTTACATATGACTAATGAGCAAATCTGCCAAAGGCGTGGCTATAAGGGAATCTCATGAGTGTCTGATGACCTGCTTAGTCTGAGTAACTCTAGACCACAACATACTTCACTAAAACATTATTATTTCTACCACATACACAGCAAACGTTGCCAGCGCTATATCAACACTACTGGTGTCAATGGCGTGGGTCTACAGTGCTGTGCACAAGAAGGTGCTATAAACAAGGGGTGCTTTCAAAAATTTTTTGTTTGCACAAAATGAAGGAACTCAAATGATAGGTTCTTCATCTTGGAGAACTAACCACAAGTCTTCTGTTATGTACCTTTCTCATATTCTTCTGTCTCATCCCATAATCCAAGACACCCTCTATAACTGTGTTCCAATACAGGCTCTGCATCCTTCAAGGCAGCAGTGGGAAGGCTTGTCGATGAATCCGCACTTTTCCCTAAATTCTGAGGATGCATGGCTACCATCCTTTGTGGCGTCACATAGCTCAAGATTCTTTCCACACTTTTTAAAACCGAATGAACACAAAATAGCGAGCAAATACACTTAAATTTGTATTCAAATAAAAGTAACAGGCTTTTATTCAAGGACAGTAGTTAAATGGATTCTTTAAAATCTAGTCGTGATGGAAGCATTTTAATATCATGACATTAACACCAACACATAGCCACCTGGATGTGATGTAGGCAAACTGTTGGTTCATGAAATTTTGTTTAAGAAGGAACAGAGAGAGGAGTTTACAACTCGCTGGTCAGAATGAGGATAGACCATCGCTGGGAACGTGTCCTCCAAAGGATGCAAAACTGGATTGGGACACAACTTAAGAGCTTTACAACTCCCATCTTCTGCACAAGTATCTTTATGACTGGGTTTAAACCTGACAAACATCTTACCAAATCCCTGGCAAATGCAGCATGGTATTTAGATTCTGTGTTTTAAGCTAAATAAGGCTGCATTTTCTGTTAAATCTTCTTAAACCTTGATCCAGAGTCTTCTATAATGGGTTATGATAAATATGTCAATAACTTTTTGTCAATGCAAAGAATAGTGCGTCTGTTTATAACATTTGAATGACTCTCACAAAGTGTTGGATTAACACTTGAGAGGTGTTTAAATTGTGCTGTATACGCAAAATTTACCGTAAAATGCAAATATATTTAAAAACAATCCCTTGTATTGTATATCAAAAAACTGCATCTGGTGATAAATGATGATTGCCAAAATGAGCTAAATAAACCAACCCCCATGCCTCTATGGTTTTCCTAAGCAGAGAGATATACCAAATCGGTTGCCATGGTAAAGAGTCTGGTTGCTATGAGGTGTCACTGACAATATGTTTCCATTTTGACTCCAAGTTATATAAAATAACCCCCATGTATATCAACTATTTTCCAAAGCTGAGATATGGTTTTAAGAATTTGGTTGCTAGGGTAAAAAACTTGGTTGCTATGGAGGGGCCAGTGACATAAAATACCATTCCGCGTGACAATGTGTGCAAAACAAACCAACCCACATGTCTCTATGATTTTCCTAAGAGATATACAAAATCGGTTGCTATGGTAAACAGTCTGGTTGCTATGCAGGTGAACAATGGGAAAATACAGAAACTGAGCACAAAAATGCACCTTTTGTGAATGCTTTTTATCAGTTTAATTAAGCATTCTGGGGGATGTAAGCTGCCATTTTCTGCAAGATAGATTCTGTTCTTGCAGAATCGAATTAAGATAATTGCATGGGACAAAAAGACTTGTCCCGGAGATACTGAAATCTACCTCTCACAGACCTGCACGAGTTATTAGGGTTTGCTACAAATCCAAGCCTCATTTATCATTAGGCTCCCGCTCGGATTAAGAACGGCCCTCTATCGGTCCTACACATTCATCTATGTGCCCTTCCTCTTGAAGTTCCCTGAGGAAACCTCCCTCACTGTCCTTGTGCAGCTCAGGCAAACATGCCTTGTCAGCACCACTCACTGTCCATCTGCTTGAGGTCTGAACCCCAACAGTAACGTGCCCTGAGAGAGGGCCAAAAGTGTGTGGAAGAAAGAGGCAAAGTCTCTGTGCGTGAGTGTTTGTCAAGCTGAATTATGCCCTATATGGTTTGTGTACAGCTGAGGTCAGACGATGATTTAATGTTACGGGCTGTTTCCATGGCTGGGATCAGTAATGATCACACCAGGAACTGTGACGTTTCAGAATCAGTATTTCAGTCGTGTGTAAAATCAATGAACTGCTCAGTGTGGGCCACAAACGCATCTTCAAGGAGTTTCTGAATGATGCTGTGGCAGGTCAAACCACCTTTCAGCACTTCACGCTCTTCTCAGCTCAAATCCGTGTAAATCTCAGATGGCAGCTGCTTTCGCTTCAGGAAAAGCAGAGAGGCCTGCAGCATTCGCGATGTCGGATTTCATGAAATTATAGAGCCCATGTCTTTAGGCAAATGGAAAAGTTTCAGATCAAGTGAGATATTTTATTGAGAAAAGATAGCTGGCTGTTCCCTCCAAGGTCCACTAGAACTCCAAGCTCTGAGGCTTTATTGTTCACTGTTTGCAACATAACTTAGAGGTACAATTTTATCAAGTTTAACCAAATATGACATTTCATGCATGATCGGCCATCTTATCTGAACAACTTCACCTGGATCATCCCTTGGGAGAAAGCTGCAACATAGAAATATGTTACCATAAACGCCCGTGCCATTTCTACCAGCCTGTCACTACCCCTCAATTTCCTTATTTAAATTTCTTTGGTTATAGATAGTTGTCTATACAATGGAAAACGTTTAATACTTTTTAAATAACATTTAGGCTTGTAACTTGTTGAGACTGCAAAGTGGAGCAAATGGTCCTTCGAGCCGGAGCTCCTGTATGCCAGCATCCAAATCCTCTACATTAGAGTTTAAAAGGGGCCAATTGCAGGAGGCAGCAATGAGGTGTCTAGAATTTTTACTACAAAAAAAGTCAATTAAAATCTGTCATCAACAATTGAACCTTTATGCCAGTATGTTGTGACTACCAAATATACTACTCCCCTCCAACCACTGCTTAAACACAAGAAACAGCTATGGCAATCTAGATGTGTACAATGCTGGATTTGCTAAATGGCTTTTAATTAAAGGATGGACCAGTTCCCAGTTTATTTGGACCAGACTCCTGCTCCCAATTCCAACCAGTAAGTAGGATGGTAATGATTGCTGTAGCATCATCTCTAAAATATGCATTTAATGTTCTAAACACAGCATTACATAAAGGGGGGGTATTGTACAAAAGAGTAGCAAAAAGAACGCTGTGGGAGTGATTATAAAAAAATGCATGTAAAATGTTTTTGATCGTGTGATTGTGTCAAGCGGAAACCTTTAAAAATCATAATAGGCGGCAATCTGAAGTCCAGTGATGATCAAGCATGTTGGCTTTGTAACCAACTGAAATTCAACTCACAAGTCAAATCTTTAAAATGTTTAATTTAGGAGTGGCTATGAACTTTTATGATTGTTCTATGTTTTAAGTATTTGATTGATTGTACAGCCCGCTTGTTGTAAAATGTACCCCATGAATACATTTTACATAATTTTGACTTATTTAATGTAAACTTCTATTAAATATTTATGCTTTTTACATTTTGAATTTAAGCTTGTACTCTTGTTACATTTGCATTAGTCGGTAAAAGTCTCTTTTTTTGAGAAAGACCCGCCCATGAGGCAGTTTGACTGACAGGTGAAACAACCAATCCCATGACGTTACACATGGAATCATGTTTCAGGGTATGAATGTTGGTAGAACAGACAAGAGAGAGCAAAAGCAGTAAAAAAATTGGGAAATGTACACAGGATTTATTTATGGTAATGAAAACCAGTCGCCAAACTGCTCAAAAATGTCTATTATTGGCTCCTCTAACGTCCTCAAGTAAAAATACTGAATGTTGTTCTTCATAATCTCTCCTTTTCATACATAGGACACTTGCTTCTCCCAGAAATCTGGTTAATTAAACCAATCAAATCAACATCAGAAGTTTACCACATGCTTCTGATATTTTAGTGCTCACTTTTACGTAAAAAAAAAAAGGTTTCCCTAGTCAGAATTTGTGACATTTCTCTTCCATGGGGAGCCAATGCTGGTAGCACAAAAAGGGAAGGGCTTTATCTTGTAAAGTAATGCCCTTTTATGGTCACCTGTCTGCTTTACACTTCTTAAATGAATCGTTGGACTCACCTGTGGATGAACTCTGTTACGTAGAATGTTGTAGTCTCAACTGTAGCTTTTCTCCTAAGACTATAATTGAGGTGTACATTGTTTGTGACAAAAATCACTTTTTAGCGTGTGCAAATTAACTAATCTTGCTTGCCATCAATGGCCCAGATTTGTGGGAGTATTTTCAAGCACAATATCTCGTAGAAAATGTTGATTCTGAACTCAAGACTTTTGAAAAACTGGCAACAATAGTTCTAATAAAATGTTTTAGTGCCCCACTTGTTTCTTTCAACGCTACATCCCCACCAACTCGTTTAATCTTTAAGACTCTCAGAAAATACTTCCTGAGGCCTCTCAGAAGCCTGTAATTTAGCCGGTCAGTGGACACTGCATCTCCAACAGCACGGAATGCAATCGTTTTCCGAAAAGGAAATATAAAGACGTACCTGTCAAACCAGGCAGAAGTGCATTAAGCCAGCAGTCTCTTCTCTATCCCTCAGTCTCTCAGGCTGAAAGACAAGTGGTACACCAAAAGTTTTCTGAAGGTGAGATTAAATTTTAATGGATGGACTAAAGATGCACTGAAGAAAATAACAAGGAAACGAATGACAGAAAGAACAAAGTGCTTAAAGGAGCGTCAATTATTTTTAGTTTCAGCTGGAAGAAAAGCTATCAAAACCATATCCTGACATGTTTTAGTGAAATGGATTACTCCACAAGAGAAAAGTGTGGCAGTGAGCAGTTTGTGTGGATAAAAGAATAAGCCGTGCTTTGCAGAACGGGACCAGGTGGCTGGACAAAAAAAAAACAAAACAAAAAAAAGGTGATGTCAGTTGAGAAGGACGGTTGGAGGAGATGCGAGATATTTTTAACACTGACTTTTTAAAAGGGAATATCGTTCTAGCAAATAAACCTTGACTTATCTGTAGAGAATCCTCGCTAAATTGGACATTCTGACAGGAATTTGAAACATCTATTAACCAATAGTAGCCTTTCATTTCCCTCTCCTTGATCTCCATTCAACAATGTGGAATAAATGTCATCTGAAATAAGCTAATGAATAATAATACCTGCTGTTAGCCCAAACCGTGTAATTCTGCAAAGTGTGCGCGCCGTGTGAAGCTTGAAGAGAAAAATCTGCAAGTCTAATAGTACAAAAATCTCTTTTATTAAATTATAAAACCGACACGAATCCCCGCGAGAGCAGCTGAACCGCGAGTGTGTGCGACAGAATTGATTGGTATGTTCAGCACTATTCTTTATGTGTGTCAGCACAAGAGGGTGTCTGTGTGTCAGGAAAGGCTTGACCCTCCTCCTCATCATCCTCTTCCTCCGAGCTGCCCATCACCGCGGCACTAAGAGCTTGCAGTGCCCCCAGCAGACCTGACAGAAGACCAGGAGGAGATAAACAAGTCAAGTGTGACAGGGAACAGAATGGCTAGAACAAAGAACAAATTATGCAGAACGGTCAAATATGACGCGGTTTTAAAAAATGATTACACAAACTTCCCAGAAGTGATGCAACACAATGAAAGCTTTTTATCATTGACGAGTGTGTTCTTACGTTCAGGCGCAGGACTGCTGCGCTCAGGTTTTCGATGAAGGGTTTGCACATCAGTTGCCGTCTTGATTGCAGCTCTTCTCAGTCTTTTATATTCATTCATCAAACCTTGCTCCTGAACTACCGCCTGCTCACACACAAACAAAACAACACGAAGCAAATTGTATTTCGGTTGCTGAAAAACAATGAGCAGCTGAGCGATAGATACATGGCAGTCGTGGCCTAGTGGATAGGGTGGTTGACTGGAGAACAAAAGCTCGCTGGTTCGATCCCCATCTCCACTAGGAGTCGAAGGTGGAATGAGTGTTGAAACTCTCTCCATTCTGAGACAACCATGACTGTGGTGACCTTGAGCAAATCACCAGTTCCCCACAGCTCCCTGGGCGCCGCAGCCATGGCTGCCCACTGCTCCCGGTGTGTGTTCACGGTGTGTTTATTCACTGCTGTGTGTGTGCACTTGGATGGGTTAAATGCAGAGCACAAATTCCTTGTATGGGTCTCCCCATACTTGGTCGTAACGTCACTTTCACTTAATTCACTTAATTAAATGTTTTATTTAAAGGAGTCATGAACTGAGATGCAATGGAACGCCACTCCTCGGAGCTTTGTTGTTCACTTGTGTCTGTGCCTCATCGAACCCGAACTTACAGGTACATTTTTATCAAGTTAAACCAAAATATACCATTTCATGCACAATCAACTGGAACACCTCTAGGGACACCACTGCAACATAGAAAAATGTTATAGATTCAGCATTTTTGCCAACCTTTAAAATATAATCCCCCCTTACTTTCATCATTTAAATTTGTTTTATCAAAGATAGTTGTCTATACAATGGAAAATTTTTAATCCTTTTTTTGTTGCCATTTTAAATAACATTTTGGCTGGTTACTGGTGTTGACTGCAGAATGGAGAAAAATGGACCTTCGAGCCGGAGCGTGACATTGTGGCTTTTGAGCATGTATGCCTCTCACTGATGTATGTCATTGTCCAAATTCTGCAAATTGTAGCTTCCAATGGGCTAAAGGCAGGAGTCAAGAATGTGCAGTCTATAATTTTTTTACTGCCTATAGCCCTATTCGGACGGGATTTATTTCACAGGGAGTCATTTCTGTTTCTCGGTTTTACTTGGTGTTAAAAAGGCCAAAATATATATAAAATAATATATATAAAAACATCTGTTCTACCTACAATAAGAGCCCATTCTGAAAAACAGTGGGCAAAAAGGAGCGAGCCAGTGTTTGGAAGAGCACATATGTTGTTTCATCTTTTCTCATTTTCATTGGATTAATGTGGAAAAAGGACAACTGGACACTGGTTTTGCTGAGCCTCTCAGAACTTCACATAAACGTGTGTTTACTCTCTTACACTTCCTCATCCACGGTCGTACTGCAAACTCACACGACCCTTTAATTCACCAATCATAGAATAAACCATAAACTTACTAGGTGTTTGATTAATCGGTGTTCTGGTGTGGCTAAAAGCCTGATGGATGAAGATAAATTAACACATAGGAAATTCTGACGAAATTGACAAAAGATCCGCCTAAAAAAATGGCCGGCATAGCAACCACTTAAAAAGTTACTTTCCAAATATTTCAATGCTCAATTATCTTTAATTTTAATTAAAGACTTATCATTTTTATCACTCTAATCATTCTACTTAAACTTACAACAAGAGCATGGGAGACATATTCAAACCGCAGTCCAGTTGTTACGAAATGTGGTGAAGATTAGAGCTGTTATCAGGTCTTAAAAGAATTTAGCCCAACCCATTATTCAAATGAATGCATGCAAACATAGCTTTTTATTGATTTATTTATTTTAATACAAAAGGTAATCTCCAGAGACAAGCCTCTGTTTCACCATATCAGCGTCAATTTTCGTGTCTCCCGGGGCAATCTAAGTGCATCACATGCCTGTGCATGGCAGAGCCCTGGTTACCGGGTACAATTATATCAATTAAGCCGAACCCCACACCATTCGTCGGTAACAGACAGTCCCTGCCGGGTTTGGGCAAAGACCTTCACCTCTACCAAACAAAAAACCAAAAAAAAAGCGGGAAGCTCCTCCCACTTCCAGAACCCAGGTGAAGTGTATTTTTCTTATTAAGTAAATATCAATATATCCAAATAATTGGACATCTCTGAAGAGTACCAAGCATTTAAAACTCCAGTTCATGACCCCTTTAAACATCTAAGAGCCTTTCATTCTCCAGCATTAGTTTAATTCTATGCGTAACCATATGTTTGTTTTTACATCTTCTTCTGCCTTGAGCACAAAGTGACTCAAGACCGCCTCTAAAACCTCCTCAGAAAGATTACAGGAGTGTGTGCATGACTCACCATGAGAAGGTTGCAGTCTTTGTCCTTGTCTTTCAGCTGTTTGTGCAGATGTGTGATCTGTTTGAGTGTGTGTTCCGTTCTCTCACCCTCAGCCTCTTTCATCTGCTCCTTCTCTCTCTCCACCTGCCTCTGAACCTGCCGCAAAGCTACCACTAAGCAGACACACACACACACACACACACACCCTCTCTCTCAGAAGATCATTCAGACATATATGTGTGCATTAATATGTGTCTACCTGCTTTGGTGTGCTCTCTCCTGGCTGTGTTGAGCTGAGCCTCCATCTCCCTGAGCTTCTCCGCGCACACACGCTCAACTTCTGACACCTTTCCTAAAACTGCACAAACATGCATATTTAGCATTCGGATCTCCAAAAATAAACAGAGTACTCGACATCAAACCCAGAGCCAACATGAGCTGGAAACACAGAAGCACCAGTGTTGAGAAAGAGTGTTACATAATTAGCCTGGAGCGAAGATAAATTGAAGTCAGCAGATTTCCCCAAAGTGTTAAACACGGTGTTAATAGACTATTAGCAATGAGGATGGAAGGGAGACGGGATCTGTGGAGTGAATACGAAATGCTTTTTGAAGGAAAAGCACCGCTCACACCTGAGTCACACTGCAGCTGCAGTCTCTGGGCCTCAGCTTGGAGCTCCGCGCCGGTCCTCTCTTTTTCTTCACATTGTCTCAATGTCTCCATTCGGAGAGATTCTGAAGCCTCCAGCTCTTCTTTGCTACGTGCCAGAGCTTCCCGCAGAAGGCCAAGTTCTCTCTCTCCTGCAGGAATGAAACAACACACATTCAGAGCCAAGTTTTCTTTTTTTTTATACAATCTTAGGGTGAGGTTGGGGTGTTTGCACATACGCTGCTGCTGAAGCTCACAGAGTGAGGCCTGGATGAGCTCAGGTGTTCGCTTGAGCTCCTGTGTGAGCTTCTCCCTCTCTGTGCTCAACATTAACACCTCAGCCTGAAGACTTTTTATCAGGCTGCATATGGGAGCACAATATGAGAGAGCTTATTATTCCACACCGATTGCTGTAAACTGCCTGATTACAAGCAAAATAATTACTCACAATACTGTGCAAAAGTTTTAGGCAGGTGAAAAAAATAATGGTAGAATGCTTTCAAAGATGGAAATCCTCAATAAATTATGTTTGTATTATATTGGGGTTCATTGTCCTGCCCAATGGTATTGCATGACAGAAATCTGCCTATATTTCTCAGGACACCATTAATACTGACCATATCTCAAACCCATTTGTAGAAATGCAACTCCAAACACTCTCTGGACCTCCACCATGCTTCACTGTTGCATGCAGACACTCATTATTGTATCACGATAGAAGGTGTTACATCAAAGTCATAAATCTAAGCGTAAAACGTTCTATTTTATGAGCAAAAAAGACATTTTGCATACGCACGGACTGCATTTTTTTTAATTAAAATGTTCTTATGTTAAATAAATGTAAGAAAATTGTTAAATATGATAAAATGACTTGCGATACAGCGAATCAGAACTGATGTGAAGAAAGAAATACCCCTCAGTGCACACCAAGAACTGTTTGTTTATGCATATCTAGAAGCAAAGTTGCCACGACCACAAACCATAGACAGTAAATCTTTTTGTCATCCGCTGAGAAAACATTAAGATTGGTTTACAGGCCAGACAGTAGGAATATAAACAACTCCTCTCTGATTGGCTGAAATTGTGGCACTTTTTACGCACAAAATTGATTTTTGCTCACTCAAAATACATTTTTCTTTGCGAGAAAAACATGTTATTCGCAAAACTCAGTTTGCACGCACACAAAATTTTTTCATTCTCAAAAAAAAAGCACTCACAATTGTGGCTTTAATGTAACCCCATACAGATACAGCCAAATATTTTACATTTTGACTCATTAGTACAGAGCACCTGCTGCCATTTTTCGGCACCCCACCTGCTATGATTTCTTGCATATTTGAGTTGCATAGCCTTGGTCTTACCGCAGAGATATGACCACTTTTGGAAAGACTTCTCTTGACAGTAGAACAAAGTACTATGGTTAAGTTGGTAGATTTTTTTCCAAGAGGAAAAGAGCTTTTTTTCTCATGTGTAAAACTAACGAGTCAATTTGCAATTTACGGACATAAGAGACAGCAAAAAGGGAACCGATCACTTACTGTAAAAATCAGGTTGCAACCAGTTTTGTGTCATGTTCATTTAACTGTGAGGAGGGGATTCTTGACTTATTCAGTTTAATCCATTGTAGTTGTATTAACTATAAAAATGATTCATAATCCTGCTTTTGTATGCAAATTTTAACCATCCAGGTATGCATTTCATACAGTTTTATAGACGAGATGCTGGGAAACTTTGTGTAAAGTTACATGCACCATTTCCAATTTGAATAGCTTTTTAATAAACAGATGAGGAATCAAGAGTTGTGACCATTTAAGAAAAGTTTCTCTTTCTCCAAACCACCAGGGGTCCCCTTGGAAATAATGTTTAAAAGTCTTTCTAACAAAGTTTAAAAAATTAACTACTACTGAACTTCAGGATGCAATCAGTGATTAGTCAATCGAAGAGATTGATTTTATAGCCCCATCATAGTGAACTGTATAAAAAAAAAACATTCATGTAAATTCGTGACCCAAACAATTAAACTCAGTTCAATTTGTAGAGAATAAGCTGAAATAGCTTCAACTGTGGGAAACAAATTGAAAGCATCATTATTTTTAAAGGTAATTTTCTTATTCACTTGGTGCCATTGATTTTTTTTTTTATAGGACGCGCATCAGACATCTGGGTAAAAAGCAAATGACTAGTTTGGAAAAGTACATTTCAGACAAAATTCCAAGCACTGGAAAGATAAGCTTGGCATAAATGTTTTGCTTTTAGCCATTTTGCTTGTTTTTAGCTAAGGCTTGCAGTGTTTAGACACACCACTCTATGCCAGATGGCAAAAGACTAAAGGCTTTTCTGGTTTGTGTCTCTGTAGTAAAAGCTAATGGCAAATTTGGCTTTTCCATGAAATGTAGTTTGCCCTGTGCCAAGCAGTTTCAGTCAGACCAAAATGAAAGCAAATACTAGGGTTTTTCCTCCATACACTGGAACCATAAAAAGGAACAGTTAGAACATTTCACAATGCTTTCATCTTTGATCAGAAGGATCTTCTTAGAACAGCACTACAAATTGAAGTGGTAGTACATTTCAGACTAGCCTGCTTGCTCTTAAAAGTGCAAAATCAAAGTACAAAAAAAAAGTTTTGGGATAAATTCATCAATCAAAACAAAAGAAATTTTTTGGGGGTACCCTTGAATCTTTGGACAGCTTTGGAAGTGAATAATAAAAGCTTGAATCTCACCAAAAAAAGGCTTTGAGGCAATGAAGTGTGGAGATAATTGGAGTAATGCAAACAAGTCACCAGCTACTGATCATTTCCTAGCAGCAGTGTTGAACAAGTTAAATATGTTTTATCTGGCTCAACCCAAAATACAGAGCATTACATTAGTCCAGCCTAGAAGTAAGAAGGGCATGCATAACCAAAATCACTGAAAAATGTACTTTTGATAGCACGCAGAATAATAAAAAAAAGTAATGTGGTCACTCACCAAACAAGCACCCACCAATCAGGTTGTGGATGAATTGCTATGACTTTATGTTTGCACTGACAAAATTGTGAAATTATCACAGTAAATATCATGGAACTACCGGGAGACATCATATTGGAGCTAAAATGTATGTGCGATTCTAGTCACTTCTGAAACTTCTTTACCTTTTCTTCTTGTTTTATGTAATATTTACTAGGAGACAATTATCCTATACTAACATTTTAACAGAGAAACAAGAGAAAATCACTTAGAGTAAAAAGACGGATGGATGGTCTCAAATGCTCTCATTAAAATAGTGTTGTAAAATATTGTGATGCATGTCGTATCATATGCATAATATCAAGGTATGTATTGTATAGTGGACGGTGTGCAGGACATGTAGGCGTGGTTGGGCAGGTTCGAGTCGTCTGTTCCATCCCATCCCATTCTCTCCACACCTTGCTTTCTGTCTCTCTCTACTGTCCTCTCTGTTACTTGAAAAATACAATAAAGGCTACTGCCGCAAAAAAAAAAAAAAAATTTTTTCCCTATGCAGAAAACCTTGTGAACCTAAGGAGTTAAACTGAAATTCACAGACTAGCCTCTAGAGGGAGTCTGGAAATGAGAATCGATTACATAGACTTCACTTGTAAAAAGGACAACGTTACAAAAGAAAGAATAGCTTTAAACCATTTTCATGTTTATTTTAGTGTAAGGAGGTGTTTCATCCATTTAAGTTATATTACTCTTAAAATTATGAAAAAAATCATTCTTTTGGATCAGAGTTCGCTCATTTTCTCACCACAAACAAAGCACTCTAGAGTTCGTTTGGAGTTTGGAACCGTACCAAAACCACCTCCTCAAGGAAACAGAACCACAAAAGGTTATTCACACCGTCTTACTTTCGTACAAAAGCTAGTTTTTTTGAAAGCCACTGTTTGACGTCATTGTGACTTACAGAAAAAAAAAAAGAGAAAAGAATTGTGAATAAGTGAGGAACGCTTGCTTCTGTTCCGGGATCTTTGTCCAGTTCATTGAGCTGCCAATCAAAACCGTTCTAGCCAATGAGGGCGAACCACTGTAATCCCCGCCCACATGGAAGGCTTGTACCAGAATGACGAGCGTAACTTTCAGGATCGCGAACGAAAAGCTAGAAGGTGATGAGAGCGTAATCGAAACTCTGAGATGCGAAACTACAGCTGTATTTAAAATCAATGTCGATTTTTAAGGTAAAAATTGTATTATTTTTGTTTGCAGGCTAATTATTTTTGTTATCAATTTATTTTTGTTCGTTTTAGCTGTAATTTCTGTTTTTTTCAATGCCACAAAATGTATTCCATATTTTTGTGGATTTTTTGGTTCTGTACCTTTCTGAAACTGCAGGTTCGGGAGGTCTAGTAGCATTCTTAGTCCTCCACAGAGCTTCTTTTCTCAGCAATAGCCCTGAGGACAAACAACACGTCATTAAGAGTGATGCACTCCAACACACAGTGGCACGCAGGTGACACTCCCTCACCGAGCACTGTGTCCAGACGCTTGGCAGCAAAGGCCAGTCTCTGGTTCAGCTGACTTATGCTGGACTGAGCTGCTTCCATCTGACCTGTCTTCAATTCCACGGCTGACATCACCCTGAAGGGGAAGCGTGAGAAAGGGAAAGATTAAACAGAGAGACGGGCAGAGAGACAGATGTTCAGGGATGAGCTGGCTTCAGGGGAACAGTCATGTTGCTATTCAGAAGTCTTGTTTAATTCAAGGAGACTTGCAGAACACTAACAGACTCAAGACTGTATGCGTTCACCTGTGCGCCATTTCACCGAGACGCTTAAGGGATGCCTCAGAGCTCATGTTGCATGCTTTCAGCTCAGCGTTCTCCTGCAGAACACCATCCAACTGCTGCTGGATTCCCTGAATTACAGAAACACACATTTTGCTGCAGGCGACACAAAGGAGAGGTTTAAATGCAGTCATTGTGTAACAACCGGACAGCTGCTCTGCGCACGTCCTGTAAGGAACGATCACAGCGTTCAGAGTACTGTGAGCCAGCACTGAATGCGTCTCTTAGGTACAAGGGAATCAGAAAGCAAACCTGGAAGGATTGATGCAGAGATTACTTGTGTGAAATAGAGCGAGCGTCACATGACGTGGAAGATGTCTGTTCAAAAACAGGGTTTCTGCAGGTTTCACATTGTCAAATTTAAAACCTTTATCATACGTACGTTGATCTGACAATAAGATGAAATAGAAATCACTGTAAAAAAAAAGAATGCTGTCAAACTACCTAGAAATGTAAACAATAGCTGCAGCTTGAAATATTGTAAACGGATGAAAAAAAAAATTATAGAACGACTACATTTTCTCCCCCAACATCTTAAAAGATTAAACAAGTCCCAGAGGTAAAGGAACACAATAAATTTGACACGTGACCTGAAATATCATTAGTTATTAACACTTGAAAAGAACTTTGAAATAGCAACCAAATGGTCCTGAAGGATCAGCAAATGCAGAACTTCTGGTCGATGGTAAATTTTTGAACACGTCACAGACTCACAGATGAGGCTGTATTGTGAAAACGTATATGAATTTTTTCCTTTAAAACTAGCATTTTTTGTTGATTTAAAAAAAAATCCAGCGTATTCAGACTCATATACACAATTATGACATGAAATCAAACACGAAACAATGGATTTCTTAGTTTTTAAAGAGGTTTGTCTCAGGAACGAATCCATTTTGAAACATTACTGCTAGACGCCTAAAAATAGGCAGCTTTTTTGTAATTTTAATTACATTTTCAGACATGAAAACTAACATTAAAAAAATTATTTTATATTATAAAAATATTTATTGTTCCTATGGCAGCCATCTTTGTTAAATAACCAAATGTTCCGGCTCGCACAGTGCATGCTGGGAAATCGTTCTTAAGCACACTCAATCTGAAGTGTATCGGAAAATGAAGACCTGTGAAAAATTTGAGACCTAGATCAGTAACTTTGTTTAAAAAAATGTAGGATTTTTAAGGCCTAAAAATTGTGTCTTTAAATGTCTTTTTAAGACCAAGTGGAATCCTTGAAAAAGGACTTGAGCTTTCTACATTTTTAGAAATGGTTTTTATTGGATATTTGGACATTACATCTGCATACTATTATACAGCGTTACGTTGCAGACATTACTGCTAATATCAGAAATGCCCATGCAACATATTGACAGAAGGATGCAGAATTGTTCATGAAGATTTATTTAAAAAGAAAGACTGAAAGACCACATGGTCCTTAGGTTTCAGACCCTATGCTTTATGTTTAGTAGAAGCAGCAGTTTTTTCACATCTGGATTTGTGGATCCTGCCGGTCAGGTTGAATCGTGAACATATGTGAAAGGATTCACCGATACCAAGCTCACGTACACTTCGGTACTACCAAAGACCAATACCGCATTGTTCTCTTAGGAACCTTAAGTGCAGCAGAAATGTTTTTGTAACCGTGACCAGATCTGATCCGTGCCACAATTCAGTCTTTGAGCTTTTCTGTGGTTTCTGTGGATTTCTCCTTTGCTCTGAGACGCACTGTGAGCTGTAAGGTCTTATATAGATAGGTGTGTGGCTTTCCTAATCAAGTCCAATCAGTAAAATCAAACACAGCTGGACTCAACTGAAGGTGTAGAACCATTTCAAGGATGATCAGAAGAAATGGAAGAGCCTGAGTTAAATATATCAGTGTCAAAGCAAAGAGTCTGAATACTTAATACCATGCGATATGTCAGTTCTTCTTTCTTTTTTTTTTAAATATGCAAATAATTCTGTTTGTAACAAATGGTTGCAATATAACAAAGAATTAAAAATGTAAGGGGGTCTGAAAATGTTCTTGGTTGAACACTACTGGCCTTCCTTCCTTACAAACAAACAAACAAACAAACAAACAAACAAACAAACAAAGAAACAAACAACAATTTTGTCTACAACACTAAAAACATGCATATCCTCAACTAGACACTGTACCTGTGACTGAACACGCTCTAACTCCAGCTGGGCTGTTTTGTCCTCTAGGTGGTGCTGAAGGATGCTGTTCTGTGACTGCAAAGATTCTACTTCCTGCTTCAGAGAGGAGACCTGCATAAATGTATAGCAAAGACACAAATGAAAAGCAAAAACTAAGCAGCCATTACTGATTTCTGCAGCGTTTGAGAACTATTATGCAGCAAAAACAACAACAATTGTTCATCTTGAGCAGGGCTGCATGTAGACCAGAGCGTGTTCTTATTACCGTGCTGTGCAGCTGTGCTTTCTCTGCGTGCAGCTCTACATCTCTGGACTGTAGTTGAACAAGAAGCATGAAGACCTTCTGTCTCCAAACACTTAAGATCTGCCCAGCTTTACTGCCAGAGAACAAAGGCTCAGTCTGCTCCTGCACACAAAATGAAAAACAATAAATGCTCTTCAAGGACATCCCTGTATGCATTCCTTACTTTAATAATAATTATTATTTTGCATTTTATTTGCACTCAGGGAAAGCAGACAATGCAAATGTTACATAAAGCCATCTCAAGCCCTGAAAACGATTCTGTAAGCACTTAGGAATATAAAAGATAAAAAAAATGTTCAAGGTAGATGTGAGGGATCTTACCTGTTCACCCAACTCTTTCTCTTGAATGGCCAAAATGTCACTGGCTGCGTTCACTCGGACGTTCAGTAGTTGGACAGAAAGAGACAAGGCCTCGTTTTCCTTTTCCAGATGCTCCAAAAACACAAACCGAAAATTTATTCAATCATTAAATTTATTAAATCATTTCAACACATTGTCATTACAGCACAGAGTCCTACGCTGTCAGAAACAATGGGCAAAAAATATATGTGTGATGTGTGACATGTTGTGTGCCAATCACAGTGGCTGTTTTGAATGCCATGACCCGCCTATTGTTTAATTTTGATTTCAAATATAATGTGTAGGTTTCAAAAAGGTTATTAGTTTTCAAACTTTTGAATTCAATCGAACATTACAAGAGTTATGACACACAATTTAAAAGGAAATTCAAATTAAAATGTCAGAAAGAGTTCCATCTAGTGGTGAAAAGAAGGGATAATCATTGGAAGTACAATACCTGTGATATGACTTGTGTTTTTCAAAGTGTTTTTATTCAATTTTCACATTGTTTTGACCTTGTCTCAAACAAAAAAGTAATACTAGGAATTGTATTTTTTGTACAATTTCAGGTTTGCTGCGGAAAGCTGGGGTTGTAGTAAAAATGAAGCGTTTCCACAAAAACAGTTTTAAAGATAATTTGCTAGAGCAAATTATAAAGTAGTTAAAAACGCTCAGAAAGACCCCGCACTTCGAAGGGTTAATGGTGAAAATATAGTTAAATATCAAAAAAGTTAACATTTTTTAATAGTCTATTGGCTGCTGGATAAAAACGGTTGATAAATCTACCCGTACTGCAGATTATGTCAATAAAAATATTACAAAACAAACACAAGCTGCTTCTGCTGGCACTAGAATGGAGTGTGTGTGTGTGTGCGTGCGTGTGTGTGTGTACAGACTTGTATCTGGCATCTGAGCTCCTCCTCTTCCTTTCTCTCTGTGATGTTGCTGCCAATGTACGTGCGCAGCTTCTGCACACACTCGGACTGCTCCAGTAGTGAGCTCTGTAGCACCCTGGACAAACACACATCCTGCTGAAACAGGAGTGCTAACATTACCAGCATAGTGTTGTTATCTCACCTCTGCTGGTCTCTCAAAGAATCTCGCTCTGATATCACTTCTTGCATTTGGGTCCTGAGTGAGGTCACTTCCTGCATAGCATCAGTCATTGAGATCTAATTGATGAAAACAAAAGTATTTGAGAATTCTAAAATGTAACATGCTCAGTGTTTCCCCTAGGATCATGGCCTTGGGGGGGGGGGGGTGTTATGGGTGATGCGGCAAAACACTCACACAAACACTTAATAGTGTTTATATGTTTCTTTTAATTGCAGTATACCAATATATTATAATGTCTGAACAATTACTGTACAATAACTAAACAACTGTACACTGAACTAAACACTAAACATCAGATTTATTTTAATATGTTAATTATTCACAAAGTGTGCAGATTTTGTCACTGCAGTGCATCTTTCTGGGCTTCTGAAAGAACATTTCCAGAGGATCTTGGTATGGATAGTCTGAAACTTCTGGCCCATTTATTGAGATCCGCATGCAGGCTGCAAGATGGTCCCCTTGCAGCCTATTGCGAATGTCTGTTTTGACCTGTAAATACATTAACTGTTAGGCTTTAAAAGTGATAACTGATAGTAACAACAGTAAAAATCAACTTAACATAGTGATAGTTTAAAGCAGGAAATGCCATTGTATAACTAACTAGCTAGCTATTAATTAAGCAATTTATTTATCAATTCGTTCATTCATGCTTGTGTGTATTTACTTACTTACCAAGATCAGTCTTGTACAGCCAGGGGGAGTATTTCCCCTCTGACAGCCAAGCTGGGTCAAAACCTGTCGTTCTGTGGTGGCTAGACTTTTGCTGCTTGTCAGGGGCAAGACATGCAGCACTTGGGCTCTTTTCTGTACTTTGATTCGGAGTAGGAAAGCTACACCGGCTGCTGCTCGCAGCAGAACACGTGTTGTCCTCGTCACCACCTTGGGAGCGTTTAAAGCGCGGTCTCTGTCCGCTGATGGGTGTGTGTGTGGGCGCGCATCGGAGCGGAACTCCGCGGTGCGCGCGCATCGGGGCGGAACTCCGCCGTGCGCGATACGGAGGACAATTGTAAACGCGCAAACGGTGAGACAGAAATTACATGCCATCGTATAAATAACATAATGCTATTTAGTTTAATAAAAGAAAAATTTATATAATTTATATAATTTATATATAAATTACTTCTGTCGTTTTTCGAAGAAAATAAAATTAACTTGACCTTCAAGGGGGGGGGGGGTGCCGTTGGGGGGGTGGGGCGCCCCCCTAATATAATGGTAAGGGAAACACTGATGCTGATAAAGCATGACAATCATATTAGCAGTTCCAGATATTAAAAAAGTCGTTCAGCCGTCCAGCTTTACCTGCAACTCCAATTTCTCCTGCAGGTTAGCAATCTCCTGCTTTGAGTCCTGTAACTCCTTCTCCAGATGCCGGCGCTCTGATTCATGCTCGCTTTTTTCGGTCATAAGCTAAATACAACATAATTAGGCTTTACTTTTAAAACAAGCGCAGCTAATTCCTGAATGTGACACTACTCAGTACGGAGTGAGTGTTTTTATGGACCTGTACCTGGTCTTGGCTCATCCGGAGATCAGATTTATAGCTATTTAACTCGCTTTGCAGCTCCTCTTGCTCAATTCTCTGTCTGCAAACAAACATCCCCCAACAATGTGAATAAAACACCATGAACAACTTAAATTTAATGCATCTGCAATGTGTTCATGTAATATTGTTCTAAAACAACAATCTGAAATGCATTCAAGGTCAAAAAACACTTTAATTATCTTTTAATACACGTGTATTGTTACCGGATTTTTAAATGACTCTTAATGAATAATTTTATGACTTATTTGTACTTTGATTGATAGTTCGAACCGTCTGCTCTCATTGGATACAGTGTGTCGTGTGCTACTCCGCAATGGACGTCTACCAATAACACAGCAAACATTTTGACGTCGATTTAATGTCTTTTCGATGTGATTTCCACACGTGCTGCCCCAATGAAGATTGGAATCCAGATGACGTCTTTTGGACGTGAATCCCACGATGGATGTCCTTTCAACGTCTTTATCGGACCAGTATTTGTGGACGTTTATGTAGGTTTTGCTTTAGAAATTAAACGTCTACCCCTATAATAAATGTTAGCATTAATAAAATAAAATTGATATAAATTAATACAGTGGTACCCGGAGATACAAATGCTTCGAGTTACGAATGTTCGAGATATGAAAGGTCTCACAGGAAATTTTTTGCTTCGAGAAAAATTTGAGATACGAACAAACACAAACACGTTTTTCCGACGTCGCGTTGCGCTTCCGGGTCCTGGCGCTCCTATCTCCTCTCCCTTTGCAAAAATTGCAGAAAGGGACTGATGTGCTTTAAATCAGTTTTAAACATTATGCAAAGATTACCAATAATGTACAATAACAAATGTCACAGTCGTAAAAGAAATAACGTTTATAACGTGGAAAGTGCTGTTTTGTAGCGCAACTTAGAGAAACCCTGTGACACTCTCTCAGAAGCGCTCTCTCCAGTGCGTTACTGTCTACGCTTGTGCTTAAAACCGTGTTTGTGTCAGTAATTCCTGAAACTTTCATACGTGGTGTCTAGGGGTGTAACGGTTCACGGTATGTATTGAACCGTTTCGGTACGGCCTGTTTGGTTCTGTACACTTGCGTACCGTTTCGGTATTTTTATAATAATTTAAATTTATTATTAGCGCAGCGGATATTAAGCGCAGCGGATATTAAGCGCAGCGGAACAATGTTCCAAGGCGAGTTTCCGCACGGACGCTATTGAGTGACGAGCACGAGCGCGAGTAGGAAAATGGAATCATATCAAAAGCGAAAGAGAAGCCAGAGCTTGAAGACCCTCCCACCTCACTACGGTCTCCTGTTTGGGAACACTTTGGCTTCTCTGTTAAAATACATAACGGGGATAGACGAGTGGATAAATTTAAAGTTGTATGCCGACATTGTTCCACGGAGATCGGGCAGGCAACACATCTAACATTTTCTACTGCTGGAGATATTGTCACTGTAACCAGATCTGTGCTCTCCTCAGAAAATATGGATAGGTAATCTATCCTATCTATCCTAACTAGTTGCAGTATTTCATTTTTTATTTAAAAAAATGTGTTTTTCTTAATAAAGAGTGCAATTTATTTAAAATATCACCCAAATGTGTCACTTTTATTTATTTTATGCAAGAATTCTATTGTGTATTGGCAGCTTTTCAAAATAAAGATTATGTAAGTTCTTATTGTTTTGTACCGAACCGAATGAACCGAACCGAACTCTCCAAGACACTGTACCGAACCGAATACGATTTTAGCGTACCGTTACACCCCTAGTGGTGTCGTAATGTTTTCTGCCATCCGCTCCACCTCCTCCGACACATCGCTTCACTCAAGGTAAGGTTTCACATTTGTGTACAAATTACGTATTTTCCATGTGTTTTATTCTGTTTTATTATCATTTATTACATTAACAATATGTAGATTTAAGGATTGAAGAAACGTTACTTGATTTTTCTCTGGTTTTCCATTTTTTTATCTACTTATACTGTAGTTCCTGAGAACTACGCGTTTTACATGTAAAAGTTGCTTCGAGATACGAAATGTTCGAGATACGAACGTCACTCTGGAACGGATTCATTTCGTATCTCGGTGTACCACTATATTGACTTTTTTACTGATTATATCATTGGGCGTCGTCTGCAGACTTATCTTGTATCGCATCTCTGGAGACCATACAAACTAATATTTATTCTGAATGAGCTTCAAAATAAAAGATTTGAACATAAGTTCAGTCTCAGACAAAGTGAAGCATCATGCGCGTGAATTTCACTCAGGAAGAATTGTGTTGCATTAAATATAATACAGCTCTGCAACTCAGGGGTGTCACTTCAGATAATGGACATTTCAAAAAGAGTGATACCATTTTTTTCACAAAATACATAATTTCTGTCGATGAAAGGAAACTTACACAAAGTATAAAACCGCACGAACACATTTTAAATACTTTCCATAAACTATGAACCTCGTAATCCTTGAATAAATTATGATGCGTTTTCCCACAATCCTTTGCGCGCCCACGTTACAAACAGGAACACGAATGATTTAAAAGTCCTTCTTACCATGTATTTTCACAACCGATTATATATCTTTTTAAAAATAAAACAATGATCAGTTTGAGTTCCTCGTGATTTTTTAATAAAAATGTATTGTTTTGGAGCTGTTTTTACACGTGTAGGACAACAAATTAACATAGACTGTAAAATAACAACCACTAATGCAATCCCATACATCTATTTGTATATATAATTGCATATTAATGTATTTTCTGAAGGACGTGTCTGATCTGGACACCCGTGGACCGTCATGATTCGGACTGAATTTCAACATCGAATCCACGTCGACGTCAGGACGATGTTGTAGGGAAATATTACACTACTGTTATTGTTATTACTCATTACTAATATATTATGTAATTATCAGTATGAACCTGTGCCCGAGAAGGAAGAGGATTCACTCCAAATCAAAAGCGATTGTAGCAGGATTCCTCTCAGTGGTAATTATTACGTTACATTAATGTTTTGGCACTTTTTAAAAGTGTGACGACATTTTTACTTGGTTGTAGAATGTGGAAACACGGAAACTGGCACTGAGAGTAGGAGGAGCTTTGTTGATATGCCGTGTGATTGGCTAATTTGAAATTTGTGCTCACGAGCAGTTCGAGGGATGTACCTAATAAAAGTGGACAGTGAGTACCTGTGTATTTTGGTCTGCTGATCTCTGATCTGGTCTCTCAAACACTCCACTCGTCCTTTCAGACAGTCCATCTCCCCTCTCATCAGTTCCCTCTCTTCTTTCAGCATCCCCACCTCTTGCTGGAGGAGCGCTGAGCAACTTATCTCCTCTTCAAGCAACCTGACCCAAAGGAAACGGATCAGGTTGTTTATAAAAATTACAGGTTCAGTAAGAGCTTGTGAGTCGTACCTGTGGTCAGGTCGTGGCTGTAGTGGTTTCTCAAGTTGCCTTTTCAGGTGAGTAGGCCTCCACCTGTCCATGTTGAACCTCGAGGGGGCATCAGCTCTGAAAGGTGGATGCTGGAGTGGAGTTTGGCCAGGAGTGTTCTGTGAAGCGGTAGTGAACTGAGCAGGGGTCATGAGAGGAGGACCAGTACTTCTGGTTGAACCTAGGAATCAAACAGAAAGAACTATGAATGAGAATTTAAAGACATCACAGGACCTTATTGGCATCCCCACACTAGCTTATTGTGAACTCAGCTTTCCACACATGAGATATCCCAGGTTACGTTAAAACAAACAATATTGCCTCACACACTGTTATTCTTTAGAGCTAATTGCGGTGGTTTGACAAGTAAACTCAACGATGACACATTTAAAACTATCTCACACAGCAGACTGTCGGTGTTTTTTCGGTTTGTTTACCTCCTTCGGAAGAATTCGTGAAGTCCGCAGGTGCATTTAGTCTTTCCGCTTTCCATAGATCCATGATAAATAATAATAGATGAAATAAAATAGACAAGTGATTGAGGATGGCGTTACGTTTATTTATACTATATTTCTCATCATAAGGAAAGTATTCACTGTTCCGCACTCCCCGCCGTTGAGTTTGAAGCGGAGCGTTGTTGTCATTGACAACTTCCGGTTGGTAAAAGTTTCCACAGCGCCCCCTGCAGTAATTTTAGGGGACCATTAGATAAATACCCCAAAATGTTTTTTGGGGGTATAATTGAAAAAACGAATAAATATGTGGTTATATATATTTATAAACAAACAACTTCTTAAATTAAAATAATTATCACTAAATATGTATTTAAATTAATGTATATTCATTTAGCAAATATTTTTGTGTTTGTGTAAATTTGT
Organism: Danionella cerebrum; assembly: GCA_007224835.1. Classification (NCBI taxonomy): domain Eukaryota; kingdom Metazoa; phylum Chordata; class Actinopteri; order Cypriniformes; family Danionidae; genus Danionella; species Danionella cerebrum. The sequence continues at coordinate 70,408 of SRMA01025395.1, read as the reverse complement.
GTTTATGTAGAAATGAATAAGCAAATAATTAAATAAATGCTTAAATATATGAAAAACAAATATTTACAAAAAACTATCAAAATATATAATTAGTATTTTATAAGTATATAAATAATAATTAATAAAGTATAATTAAATAATCAAATGTATAGTGAAAATTAAAAACATATACAGTATTCATTAAAAAAAATGTAATTAATGTATATTAATTACCAGACATTCTTATGCTTGTTTGGTAAGAAGGACCAAAATTAGAAACTCTTTTAACATCGGTAAAATTGGCATCTTGTTGTTGGAAAACATTTCAATAATTAGATTTAGGCTGCTAAATATGCAGAAAAAAACAATGTGCAACATCTGAATATATCCAATATAATGATAACACAACTAAAGTCTCTGTCGGCTGTTTTGTGCAGATGTGTCTGTTCATTCATTGATTATTTCAGTGAATGCCAGCTTTGATAAGACCCTCAACACTGACCCTGTTGTCCATGGCCCAGAATCCCCCACAGCCGCTTTCATTTCACAAAAAGAGATCAATGATGCCTCAACAGCTATTTTGCTTTTATCTCAATCATAAAATCTGAGCAGAAAATGTGTCTGTTTATACACAAAATTGAAAAGTGAAACCGAACAACTAGAGAAGCTTTTCAAATGCTGCTCATAGTTCAAACTGTAAGTAAATAGAATAGTACTGGAAATTAGATGGCCAATAAACTTTGATGTTGGTTTGTAAAAGTGCCATGTCAGATTATTTTTTTTGTCAGCAAAACTAAATGGTTTTGCCAAGCTTGAATTTTTGGTAGCTAGGGAGGAGTCAGTAACATCATACAAGGTTCCCCATGTCAATTTGAGAAATATAAATTAACACCCATGTCTCTAGGATGTTCCTAAACTGAGATAGAGTTCAGAAAATTTGGTTGCTAGGGTAAACAGTTTGGTTGTTAGGGAACCATTAGTGCTATTATGATAATATTTCTTAATTAGTTTCTATGATTAGCATTAAAAAAACCCGTTACTCTATTGTTTCATCTTAGACATTTTTTTTTGTTGCTTTTCCATTCTTGTCAACATTTGGCATTGAAAATAAATGCAAAAAAAGTAAAGTCAATGGTAAATATTAAACCCCTTCTAGAGCCTGAGATTCAAATACTTGTACACAGTGGTTGGTATGTTCTTGCACAAACTGATAACATCTGCAAGTGTGGTCGGTTTGAAGTTTCTATAGTTCTCAGTTTAAGTTACAGTTTTACAAAGTTTGACCCTAGGGAAAGTCAATGATAATTTAAACAATGAATTTCCCAGAATTGCTTTAGTGGAACCAGTCTGAAAAGATACACGAACACACGCCAGCCTAATGAAACAAAACATTTTCAGTAGAATAAAAACAATTTGGTTTTTATGTACAGTCCAATACATTAAAATACATACACTCACACACTTTTGGAAACATGGGGACATTGCAGAAATACAAATGAATCTTAAATTGGAGGGGGGGGGGGGCAACTAGATGTAAAACTCATGAAGAGGGCTTTTCTTTCCAACTGTGAACAAAAGGGATTTCATAAATGCATTAACCACCCATAGAATCACTGCATTTTTACTAAGATCCGTGACTTCAATAACCCAACCCCTGAAAAAACAACAACCTCAGTCTAAACCTCAAGAAATAAAGAAGGAAAAAGAGATTTTCACAGTGGAGCTTTTCCTAAATGAAAGTGAAATAACAAAACACAGTGATTTGTTTCAGGACAGAAGAAGTGAATGAAACAATGGGCTGAATACCAAGCATAAAACATCAACTTAAATATCAGCAATGATTCACATCACAGAACACATTCTGTGTAAAACAACCTTATACATATTTGTAACAATATATTATAATACTTCATTCTAATGTAAAAATTTTTCTAAAGAAAGGGTGTCATTCTAAAATGGAGGCAATGCCCTGGATTAAGAAACAAAACATTAAATTCAAAGCTCAAAATGATGATAGTGTTTAAATAACGAAATGGAACCGGGGGCTTTAAAGTTATTAATAAATCAAGCAAGTGCTTTGAGTTCTCTGGACCAATAAATATGTCACTACCTTAAAAGTAAAATAGAGGAATATCATTATCTGATTTTTAGCTATGAGAAGCACGATTAAAAAGGTGACGATTAAAAATGAAAAGGAGAAAAGGTAAAAGATAGACACTGCAAGTCTTCAAAGAAAGCAGAGTTGTACATTTCAGATTTAAATCACCCTTTATAAAATCATTTACAACTGATTGTCTTTACAAAAATCAACTACGGAAAAAAAAAACGGTACTCCTCCGGGAGCTACAAAAAAAACCTACTATTGAGGATCCTCCGCTAGAAAAGGTAAGTCTGATCTCATGCTGTAAATGTTAATCTGACACCCAGCGGGCGGCTGAGGAACAGATCTGCGTGTTTACAGGAAGGAAAGAAGCACAGCACCATCAAGTGTGCATTTAGTCCATGGAGTGAAATGATGAGAAAGAAGATCTCGCTTAGCAACTCAGAACATGGAGACGTTAAGAACCTGTGGGAAACACAAACACATCGATGTTAGCAGTGATTTTATGAGCATGTGTTGAAAAAAAAAACAAACAATTCTCTCAAGTTTTTCTTTGTATGTGTAGAACCCTTTTGTAATTGCTCACAAGTTTATCTTTTAAAGGCTTTTGGCGCATTTTGATGGTTTAAACACGCTCACACACATCAGAACTGGTGAAAATGTACATCTTATTTGTGGTTCGACTCTACAGCGCCACCTAGTGCATTTCAGCTTGTGGCATGCGAATAGTTTGTCGTAGGCGAATAAAATTCGGAACACGTGTAGGGTGTCCAATACTTAAATAAAAGTAATATGGATTGTGTTTTCAATCTCGACAGGAAGTTCGATAAGTGGTGAAAACTTCTAAAAATGACCACTTTTTTGTGTTCTACTTTAATTAACTCCAACAGATTTTATCCGTTCATCTCCGAACTCCATCCGTTTTGTCTTAAGGCATATTAAAAGTTAAACTGTGAAGCTTTTGTGACTTGTGTGCACTATGTGCTCACGGCGATCGTCGAAAGTCAACGTTTCGCCATAAAGTGGAAGTTGCTGTCTGATCAGGATCAAACTTCACATGGGTGTTAAGAGTCCATGTCTAAAAACATCTGTATGGTAACCTACAGTGTCAGTTATAGCGCCACCTAGAAGCCACGTGGAGTATCCCGTTTTTGCTGCTATTTCAGACTGGGTTTGAAGGACACTTTTCTAAGGGATCAAGACCCACAAAAAAAAGCTTGTTTCTAAAACCGACAGGAAGCGAGTTATTTTTTTTATTATTTTCTTGTTCCAGACCTACTAACTCCTAGATATTGCATCTGTTCATCTTCAAACTCCACTAGTCTTATCTTAAAGCACATGGAAAGTTAAATGGCAGAGCTTTTTTGACTTTGCTGTCGAAAGTCAACGTTTCACCAATGAATACCTATCTATGAAGTACACTTTTGGTTATAGTGCTACAAGGTGGCCACAGGAAATACAGCATTTTACATTAATAAGGTACTTTTTACAACCAATTTTGACATATGTGACAAGAATATCAGCCAAAACAATAATAATTATTCAGACTCGTTCATAGCACCCCCTAGGGGTTATGACACGATTTTTGGTTTAATTATGAATCATTCTCGCTTGAATGCCTCTCTAAAATTGTGCAACAAACTCCCCAATGAGGGGTGCGAAAGCCCTTTGAAGGCTGCTTGCAGCTTTATTTTACAAAGGCTGATCATGACCTTGCGAGGGGCTGTATTTATGAAGAACGAACAAAAGACCCTAGCCTTCTTAGCTTTGTTGTCTCAAAACCTTTTCCAATTACAGTTCGTTATATACCGGTACATAATTTCAGCGGCGTGTATCGTTACACCCCTAACTAAAACAGATGAAGAAATTTGCAAAATATTAAAAACATGAAAAAAAAAAAAAAGCTTACAGAGTCATCCATGATGGAGGAGGGGTCAAAGTAGTCTTGCTTCAGCTCTGTTCTCTCCCTGCGGTTTTTGGATGGAGGCTTCAAAGGTAAGAGGTGGAGTTAAACAATAAAATCGTAAACATTTTCTCTGCATTTACAGATTCTGATCTTAGATTAGCATAAAGATGTGAGAACTCTCGTCAGGGTCTCCTACCAGATCAATATCCATGGTGTCAAAGTCCATGCCCTCGTTAAGGTCGTCTAGTCGATCCTCTGATGACATCATCACGTCCTCTACAATCGGCTCCTCATCATCCTCCATTAATCCAGTGCCACGGCGGCTAGAAGGTAAAGTAAATGCAATGAGTCCAACAATTCCAAGAATCCTTGTTCCAATCATTGGCCCAAGCGTCTAAACAGCAAACCCCAATTATAAATATGTGAGTCCTAAGTTGGCTACTTAAATTAATGTTTAGTCTGTGACTAAACAAGCAAAGTTCTGACTCGACCCTCCTCAACAATTCACCCCCGTCTCGTCTGCTTCAGTCTTCAGCGACAAACATTCAAACGGCACCTAATTTAAACAGCTCAATCATGCAGACTTGCTTTGTTCATCAGAAAGATCAAGCACCTCTTAACAGAGCATTCACCTCATCGATTAGGTTCAGGCTCTGGTCATAACTAGACTAGACTACTTCAATGCTCTCGTTGCTGGACATCCATCTTGTACAGATGATCCAGAACTCAACAGGATAAGTGATTTTCATGGAACCAAAAGGACCTCTCGAATTCTCTTCCAGGACCAATTTGAAAAACAGAGACTCCCGCAACTTTAAAAAAACAACAATCAAACTCTGTTTTATCGAGAAGCCCAGAAACACCGAAGCGATGATCAGTCGTTCATCGGGCAGCTGGTCATTGCAGATCCTCATTTCAGTGTGTTACATAAGTTGGCTTTTGTTGGGATCGCATCTGCAGTTCTTTGAGTGTGTATAAAAACGTAGCGTGTAATGTAAAATACGCTGAGCAAGCACAAGCAGCACGTCTCAGGGTTCGGTTCATGGAATGAAAATACAGACTGCCATCTGCATGTACGCAAACGTAGATCTCCTCACGAACACGAAGACAGCGCCTTCTAGTTGGTGTTCGGGTGTTGTTGGTTTGGTGTGGTTGAGCTCAGATTTTTGCCTGCAGATGCAGCCAATGAGAGGCGACATCACGGTCTGCTTTCGTCTGTGCTAGTTGTGGATGTGCACAAAGAAAAAATGAGTCGCTTCTAGGGCTGAATGATTTTGGCTGTACGAAAACGATTTACAATACGATTTTTTGTATTTTTCTGTATTTATCGATAGCATTTTTTTGTGATAACTGATTTGTTAAAGGCTCCATTGTTTAACCTCTTGAGCCCTTAGGCCTATTTTCCGAAAATCTTATACCTTCACTTTATAAGGCATTTCTCAGCTTTTACAAGGTCTAAATTGCAAATCTTGGTATCAAAATGAAGATAGGTTCTTGGGGAGTGGTGTTGATGAGTTAATTTGACAGTCAAGAACACTGGGTAAGAGTAAATGATGTTGAACTGGCCAAAATATGAACTCCGCCAAAAAAAACTACATGTTTCCTCTAATATCTCCTTATTTTACTTATAACGAAGCAAATAAACACAATCAATTGTAACCACTACATGTGAAGGACATCTGTAGCAAGTTTGCTGTCCATACTACTGGAAACTAATATTCTGTACAGGTTTTGATTGAACAAAGTTCAGGCGTAATCCATGTTGGCACAGTTTGGCACAATAATTGAAATATGGAAAAAATCTTGTCCAAAGCTTCCGCTACGTTCATGGTCTTCTTTTCTTGCTTACGGGACATGATTTCAGCAAAAAAAACGTCCCATTCATAGTGCTTTCAACGTTGGAACTTCCGCGTTTCCCTACCCCCCGACCATGTCCAATCCGGGAGCTCTATACCTCGTTGAAAAGCTTTGAATCTGCAGAATCCAATGATATCCACCATTTTGAGACTGACAGGATCCCCGACGAATCACAGGACACGGAGCAAAGGTAAGACAAGATTTACATGCTTGCTTGGTTTTTGCTGGCGTTTTTTCGGGGGAACTTTCGCTCCCTGCTCTGAAATACTTCATGCAATGTTAATGAGTTGCACATCGCTGGATACTGCTGGTTGTTGGCTTTCATTTAATGTAATGGTTTTGGTGTTTCCGTTTATATTGTGGATACATATCGCACATAAACAAAAACTTGGTGATGAATTATACTCCGGACATGTTGTTGTTTATTTGCATGGCGTTCGAGCTGTGGTTCACGGATATGAAATTGAATTAGATACGTTTTTAGAGGAGTTTCCTCTGAACACAACAGTATTTAATATGTGTGGGTTATTTTCAGGGTTAGTGAGCTATGAGCGAAAATGTAATGCACAAGGGGGCAAGTCCCCGGTACCGGGGACTCTCGGGCTTAAGAGGTTAACAGATGGATGTACTTGTGTCACGCCGTGGAAAGAGAGTAATCACATTTTATTCAAAGCACAATTAATCGATTAATTCTTCTCTTAGTTGATTCTGGAATTGGCTAGAACCTCTTCTACGAGCGCTTCTTGTGATTAACTGACCCTTTGTTACAAATTGCTTTTCTGTTCTGGTTCTGTATGTCACTTTAGCATCAGCTAAATGGATAAGTGTAAAGGTAAATACAGGACGGATGCTTGGAAACAAATGCACCATGGTATGAAATCCGTCACCTTCGTTGACATCCACAACAATGCATAAATCCCAGGATTCTAAAAAGAAAATAAAAGACGTTGAACTGTTCTTGTGCACTCACACAGAGTGTTGAAGGTGGGCTCTCATTTTGCCGTACTGCATGTTCATTCTCTCCTGCTGCTGTTTCTGAGCCATCATCCACGCAACCTGAGAACTGAGCACAAAAAAGCCCTCAAACCACACTCCGGAGACTTCAGAAAGAAGTGTGTCTATGTATATTTACTTGTAGTCCATGTGTTGAAGTGGTTGTTGAATGGGTGTGTGCTGTGCTTCATTGCTCATGCTGTAAACTCCAACATATCCCTGCTCCGGACGGAGCTTTTTGGCATCCCGCAGGACGGTGGAGACGATGTGAGGGTGAGGAGATGGCATCATTACAGGAGTGTGTGGAGCAGTCTGCAGGCGGTTCACCCACATGCTCACGTCACTGCTGCTGCAGCTACTGTCCTCTGAGAAGATGATAAAAGGGGAAAGTCAGGACACTGCCCGGATGATAATTAATGAAGGGTACATTACACATTCAAAACACACTCACCTTCAGGCAGTTTCCTCTTGCTGGCAGCAGGTGGCTTGCTCCTGCGACCACGCACCGAGCTCCTGCTGCTCATGCCACTGACGACGGAGAGCGTGTCATCATCAGCACCAGTTTGCAAAGAGTTCCTGTAAGAGATGAGTGGAAGCCAGCAGTCGTCCCTCTGCAGGGCCATCTGAAAGGTCATGAAGCGCTCCAGATACAGGTGCCTGATGACAGAGGGCAGAGGTTAAAAGCATGAAAGCTTCCGAAGAGGCACAAGCACTGTAGTCCCAGAGATAAAGGAACAGAATAATATGGACATGTGAACATTTTGTTTCCTGAAACACTTGAAAAGAACTTAGTAAACAAATGCATAATTGGCGCAATTATCATGTAAAACTAGAGATGTTTTTAAATTAAACATAAAACGATTGTTTTCAGAACTGTAAAACGTTTGTTAATGAAAAAACATAACTTTATTTGCGTTTGCTATGGCAGCCATCTTTGTTAAACAACCAAATGTTCCGGCATGCTGAGAAATCTCTCTCAAGCGCACTCGATCTGAAGTTAAGGCCTGTGAAAAATTATTTAAGACCTAGAAGTTGGTCTTAATATTTAAGAATTTAGGACATTTTTAAGACCTAATATTTGTGTAAAAATGTAATTTTAGAATTTTTAGGACCCCATGTAAACCCTAGTTCCACACAACTACATTAGACCCTGGCGTACACCCATTGAACCCTGGCGTTCTACAGTCTTAACACTTAAAATGTAGCTTTATATGACATTTACATGACGTTGAAACATTAAAATAGTTTCAGTATTTGGTAAGAAAACAGTTTTGTAAAGCTTTTGTTTTCATTTTGGATTACTATCGTGATGCGTATCGTATCCTATGTATTGTATCGAGGGATGTGCAGTTCGGTTAATTCCTTTAACTGACATTAACTGGTTAATAAGATATTTCATTTTAATAATTAATTTAAGAATATAATAGATGAGAACTAGATGTTTAAATGTCAACTTTTTATTTTAAGATGTGCACTGCAAACAGCAGCAGGACATTCAGAACATTACCAACACAGTTTAAATGTTTGTGAAAATAAAACCAACTTCACCCCGAACAGATTAACGTGTAGTGTTTCAGAAAAATGAAAAATATTTTTAATGTAAAATATAACAAAATAAATACGCATATGATTTATTTTTCTGATATTATCTGATACAACAAATAAATGCATGGAAAACAAAAATGCAGTGATTTTTTTGAAGTGGAATAAATTGTAGGGCAGCATTTTTCAAGCAACCAATGCTAAAAAAGTATAACATATGTTCAATTTGAGCAATTATTTAAACCTCAACTTGTGAAATAAAGCTATTTTGGGATTGTATTTTAATCACAGAGGGACGCAGCTTGGCTTGATCATTAAAAAAGGATAAGTATACAAGAGTGAAATGTTGTATTTTAAGAATATGACAAATGATTACTTAAGAGTGTCTTACACAGTCTTCTTGTCCTGCCTCAGTAGTTTGGAGGAAAACTCGCCGAGGATGTCGAGGAATGGCAGATTTAGAGGTGGACCCCCTTCCCCTTGAGGACTAGGTTCTTTAAAGGCAAACTCTATTCCATCCCTGCGCACAGGAAACACCGTTTCAACACAGCTCAGACTGGGTCAGAAACCATTCGCTGGTTTGAGATTTCTTACTTGTGCAGCATTGCGATGGCCTCCCTGGTTTTGAGCTGATCGAGTCCAAACGTGAGCGAGAAGCGTCGAGCCAGCTCTTTAATCCCACAGAAAGCAGATGTGGAACGATCAAAGTTACAACCCAGGTCGCTCAGCATCTCATTAAACAGCTGAAAAACCCACACACACACACACACACACACACACACACATCACACACTTGAGTGATTAAGTTTGGCCGACAGAGCGGCTGTGCATCAAGAGGGAGGTGCTGTGTCACCTGCTGCAAGCTGAGGATCAGAGTCTTGGCACACTGTATCTTGTCGATCTGTCGCGCCTTGCTCATAGTCTCCTTAATGATGTCACCGTAATCGTTGTAGTACTGAACACAGAAAGACTCACCGTTGGCTTCCATTAAGCTCCATTACAGTAACTGGGACTGCTACTCACTCTCATATACTGCTTGAAGACATCAGCTCCTGTGTTCATCTCCACTACGTTGTATATGATCAATTTACAGAAGGCAGCCAATAAATTCCTCCGTCTGTGTAGCGCCTCGATCTTTCCAGCTTCATCATCTGCAACACACCCCCAATAATTTTGAATAATACTACCATTACTAATAAACATAGAACACTGTTCATTTTAATCCACATTTATTCATTTTACAAGATCTCAAGGTGTTACGAGGGCCCTTTCAATCTTATGATATTTTAAGAGAGATGATGAGAGAAAAATAATTATTTTATTGAACCGCTGTTACATGACTGTTGAAGAACACTCACTTTGCTCATGTAGAGGTTTTTCTTCCTCAGAAGTGAGGTATGCTTTAGGTCGTCATCATGCAGAAAGACAAAATATCAACCCAAGCCAAGTTTCTTGCAGTCGAGGTGGTCTTTCAAAACCATCTTATAGTCTTATTTTTGGACTACTAGTACCAAACGCACTGAACCATCCACACAGCATCATACTCCCGCCACCATGGTTATCTGTGAGACCTGTGTTCTTGGAGTTGAATGCCGCTCTCTTCTTTTCACAAACATTGCTAGTTTCGTTCCAGCATCAATCACTTTCCATGGAGGTGTCTCTTCTTCAGAAGAGGATTCCTTTTTGCTCAGCATTAGGGCTGCAACAACTAATCGATAATGAATGACTAAAAGATGCACAGATACACAGCTGCTCGTGCAATGGAGGTTACAGTTTGTGTGCTACAAGTCTTCCAAGGTGTGGAGTTTTATATTAAAGGTCTCTAAAAAGGCGTACTTTCATGGCATGGAAATTCCACAGTCATGCATGAGCACTTAAAAAGAAAACATGTTACTGATGGTATCTCCTCATCGTGTAAAAATTGTACAGTTTAAGTGCTTTTGTTCAAACGGTTTGCAAACTTCGGGACAGACGCACTAGATCTGTTCACTTGCAACTTGTAGCTTCGGATTGCGCAATCACCTCGTGAGCGATAGAGCTTAATTAAAATGGTGCGTCTTTAGATTAGCTGAAATTAAGTGGTGAGAATAACAGTAGAGCCTTACATTTAGTAATTGTCGTGGTTTTCAGTGAATGCAAATTAAAGTATATTTGTGCACCAATGCATGTTCTTTCCTTTTAATCAGGACTAATAACTTTTTTGTAATAGTCCATTACGAAGACAACTTGTTAACTAGCTATAATGGTTTCAAGCGTAATTTAATTGAATAAGTATTTTACAAAACTACATAATGTTATATGTTTATAGCTTACCAATAGCGAACAGATTTTTTTAACTATGAAAACTTCTGAAACTTCTTTACCTTGTCTTCTTGTTTTATGTGGCGTTTACTAGGAGACAATTATCCTTTGCTCACATTTTAAACACCAAAGACTATAAAATTTGCTTTCTGCCTTCTTAGATTTGTGGTCAAAAAACATTTAAATATTTTTTAAACAATTGTTCGTTTTATAAACAGTTTCAATGGTTGGTTAAAATGCAAAATGCATCCCCTAAGGTTCCACCATTACTATCTATACATGCATAGTTCTTCTGATCTCTACCTCTGTTTCAAAAATGAAAATTTATTTTTTAATGGATTATTCATAATTTTGATAAGTCAACAAACTCTGCTGCTTAATGTCATTTTCAGCATGTTTTTGTCCCAATTTCATAAAGTGAATAGAATAAAAGTACAATAGTTGTTCTGCTTTATAATTATTTACATTTTAGATATTTAGAGAGGTTTTACTGTTCAAAAACAAACTTTGTCTTTCATTTAAGGTTTAAAATGTCAGAATTAAAGACCATTAAACTATATGTGGATTTTGCATTTTTTAAAGTTTACTTTTATTCACGAGGAATACCCCCATTTACGGTTTTATGTAGTTATGAGGAAATCATCAAATTAAAGAAGCGTTGAAAGAAAAAAAAAGCCCTAATCAGTAACCCAAACTTGCATTCTTGTGGAGGGCTCTGATTTCTGAATTCCGGACTTGGCTATAACTCACTACTGTCTTGGGTCTCGCTCACGAGATGCTTTCATAAATTTTGTAAGACATTTCGCGTCCCGTCTTGTTCTCCACTGCGTTGGTCTCTTTAAACTTCTCGATAATGCTTCTCACTGCAGTTTCAGACACTTGAAATACTTGTGAGAATCCTTCATTTTTGTGAGAATTAAGAATTCTTTGTCTCAAGTCCAACAGTGTATGTTGTTTTACTAGTTGCTTCTAGTAACTGGGTTAAATAGAACTAAGTATTTTCTTAAGGGGGCCAATATGGGGAAAAATACTATAGGAAAAAATGACAAACTAGATCAAAACACCACTCTGTCAAGGATTTTTGTATTGTTATTCTATCTATTTATTTTTAAAATTCACTTTATGTATATTTTATTGTTGTTAATTGTATGTATGTGTGTGTGTATTATTTACTTTGTTACTCTTTATGTATTGATCACTGTAATGACTCCTCAGAATGCTAGTTGTACCAAAAAAAAAAAACACCACTCTGTCAAGGATTTTTGTATTGTTATTCTATCTATTTATTTTTAAAATTCACTTTATGTATATTTTATTGTTGTTAATTGTATGTATGTGTGTATTATTTACTTTGTTACTCTTTGTGTATTGATCACTGTAATGAATCCTCGGAATGCTAGTTGTACAAAAAAAAAAAAAAAAAAAACACCACTCTGTCATTTATTTACCTGTGCTACCATCCTCATCCTGATCAACAAACACGTGATCAAGGATGAAGTTGATGAGCTCGCTCTGTAAGGAGGCATCCGGACTAAACACTAGGGGCTCCAAAACTTCCCTTCCAGAAGCCACAATCTGATAACTGAAGATAAGAAGAGTATCGCAGAGAATGGTGAAGGCCTACAACGACAAACACAAAGAGTCGCTCTCATAGATGATCTTGATGCACGAAAGGACACGAATGTTTGTATTTATCACATCAGCCTCACCTGCTCTTTGACGGGAGCATTGATGCTGTTCAAGTACCTCTGACACATCAGACAGAAAGCTCTCACCTGCCTCCGCAAGAGCACCATGTCATCCTAAGACAGAAACGAACAGTTTATTAAAATAAATGCTTCAAAATTACAGGTCTGGGTGTGCGAGGGTGTTTTACCTTGCTAGCACTGCCCTCTGAGACTTTAGCCAAGTGCCACAGAAGAACATAGTGAGTACACTGGAGGGCATGAGCCACAATCTAGAAACACAAAACATCAAAATATCAATTATCAAATCTTTTTTTTTTTCTTTTCAAAGGGGATTTTATTTAACATCAACAATAGGGATGCAATAGTAGATGAAGCTCATGGTTTGGTGAAGCCCTCGGGTTTTTAATCACTTTCTTCGGTTCTGTTCTGATGGCTTACCAAATTGTAATGTTTAAAATCATTCTTTGTATGGACCACATGAAGAGTTAAATAATGGGCGTTCACTTTGTTTTGACACAGCTTTTCTGCTACTAAATAACTCAAAGGTATCGTCAGACATGTTCGAGGCATTCAACCCAGTCAGATGTAAAATTCAGTCAGTACCTGCTCAGGCATGTCTCCATTTTGCAGGCCAGAGTTTAAAAGTTTGTAGTTGCTGGTGAAAAGATCCCATTTAGTGAGGTCATGGGCACTGCAGGGGACACAAAAACAAACACACAGACATCTTGTGTAAATGTTATTGAATGTTAAAACCCAAATAGGAAGACTCTGAAATCAAGGTTTACTAAGATTTAACAGAAACATGTTGCTTTATTTAGCTTAACATTAAATATGAGAGCAAGAAAAGGCACGCTGTTATTAGACCCTGTCCACACGTACGCAGATATTTTGAAAACAGGTTTTTTTCTGCGCTGTAACACTGCACATCCACGCATAACCGCAGCACATTAACTGTAAACGCCGGCCAATGTGAATTGTATTTTAAAGGCTCAACGTGTCCTGGGTGGAGTAATGGGTATTTTTTGTACACGGCATGCAAAAAAAATAATAAATAACTGGGAATGTGTGGACATGGCCAAAGGGAAAAAAAGGAGAGGAGAGAGGTAGAGAGCAGTGGAGGTAAGGGGAGCTTCAAAGAGCCAGTAGCTCTCTGAGTGTCCAAACTAGTCTCTGTCGTCACTCAGCAACTGGTTGTGATGTAACTTCCTGTTTTATATCACAGAAATGAACCAGACAATATCAGCACAAACATTTTTTCTTTTACATCAATCGAACAGGTAGCTTGTCTTACTTGTGGAAAGCTGTGATTCTTTTGAGGGTTGACAGAACTTGGTAGGCATCATCTTCATCAGGCTCTTCTCCCTTAAAGATCAATATTGTTGAGGTCAAGGGACGGATCTCTTTTAGACAGGGCAAATTAAACTCCAACAAACCTCTCGTAGGAAGTCCTCCAGCAGGCGGTTGAACTTGTCGATCTGCTCATCCAGCATCTGGCTACAGACTATATCTACACGGTTGTAAATAGTAAATTCTTCATTACAGAGCGCCTGGAATGTCATGGCGCATGCCTCAAGCACATCGGTGTCTGTGTGCTTCTCCACCACATCCCGAACCTGACGCAGCAATGCATCCAGATGCTGCAGCAAATCACCACAAGGTTTACATACAGCACCGACACAACAAAACTATTCAAACATAGAGCAATATGAGGAGCATGGTGGCTAAGCCCTTTGCACGTACTCCCCATTCGAAGTGTCCACCAAAGTGAAACGCGGTAATCATGAATACCTCACCTTCTCCAGGCGACCAGTCGTGTAGATCTCCAAATCAAAAAACTGAGGGAGCTGCAACAGATTTGTGACCTTTTCTGGATCCACGGAATACTGATGGAAAAAGAGAGATGGGAGTTTGCCCAGAAGCCACGTTTTTGCATTCTGATTCAGATGCCAAACACTTTTTTAGAGCATTTATAAAATAAGCTAATTACATTCTCCTGTGATTAGATGTGCAGGCGTACTCTAATGCCGTTTATTGCAATAATGAACAGGCACGGTGTCGTTGGCACGGAGTGAATAATTATGAATACTGTGCAAAAGGAAGGTGTGAAAAACATTTGCTTTCAGAAACACAAATGATGGTTGTTTATTTTGTAAAGTTGAGCAAACAAAAGAACAATCTAAACTTATTCCTAAAAGGAAAAAACAAGCAGGATTTCGTAGGTTATTAGTCACGTGTACGATTTACCAATTACACCAAACAGATGATCATCAATGTCAAACGTACACTGAAACCCAGTCAAGAGCTGAAACAGAAACAGCTGTGTAGGAGAATAAAAACTGGCTGAGGAACAGCCAAACTGCTATCAAGATGAGGTTTTTAATGACAATTTCTTGCCATGACTGAGGACAAGAAGAAGACACAAGGTAGTTATGCTGCAGCAACAAGATCTCTCCCAGACAAAGATTTCAAAGCAAACAGGTTTCAAGATATTTTCAAGAAAGACAAAAAATGGGCAATGCTTAGAATTGAAGATGAAGCAGTCCATCCTGGACAGCAGATGTAAGACTCTAAATACCCTTAAAAAAGAGATTTGTTGGGGAGCAATTAGTTTAAGAACTGGCAGAAATCAACATGGGTACATTCATCTACTCTTTGCAAGAAATGGTCTTCTTAGAAGAATTGCAGCCAAAAGGCCACACCTCAAACCATAGGTCAGAAAAAAAATGCAGGGATGGTCTTAAGAAAGTGCTGGAACTTAAAAGAGCTATTTTAGAAATGGTGGTGCAGAGTACTGCCACATAGTGGCCTACTTAAAGGACTGCATAAATTGTACTCTTTATAAAGAAAAACACATTTTTTTTAATAAAAAATGAAATACTGCAACTAGTTAGGATAGATAGGATAGATTACCTATCCACATTTTCTGAGGAGAGCACAGATCTGGTTGCAGTGACAATATCTCCAGCAGTAGAAAATGTTAGATGTGTTGCCTGCCACATACCCCATCTCCGTGGAACAATGTCGGCATACAACTTTAAATTTATCCACTCGTCTATCCCCGTTATGTATTTTAACAGAGAAACCAAAGTGTTCCCAAACAGGAGACCGTAGTGAGGTGAGAGGGTCTTCAAGCTCTGGCTTCCCTTTCGCTTTTGCCATGCCATTTTCCTACTCACGCTCGTGCTCGTCACTCAATAGTGTCCGTGCGGAAACTCGCCTAGGAACATAGTTCCGCTGCGCTTAATATCGCGCTAATGTCAGATTTCTATTATTTAATAAAAATACCGAACACCGAAACGGTACGCAAGTGTACCGAACCGAACAGGCCGTACCAAAACGGTTCAATACATACCGTGAACCGTTACACCCCTACTAGAGAGTGCTACTTTTGAGGTTCCTTGAATATTTGGGGCTGCATTTCTGCAAATGGAGTTGGAGATTTGGTGAGAATTAATGACGGTATAAAGAAGAATCAGAAGCACTGGAAGTCATGGCATGAAGAACACGAAAAAGCAACATCCACCAAAGATCTGTGGTTAGTTCTCCAAAATATTCGGAACACCGCTCAAAATTTTGATTCAATTTATATTTCTGTTTTGTTTATTGATTAACACATCCACTTCTGATTGCATTCTTTGTTTAAAACATATTTTCACACCTGCAAATGTCAGTAAATGCATACAGTACAGTTCTAACAAAATAACTGTTTATAAAAGTTTATCTAGCGAACGCTAACCAATTATTGCAGTATGAAAATGCCTTCTCGTAATCCTAAAACCAGCCACAATGTGTGTGGGGTGAATTAATCAGAAAATTCCTTACTTTAGCCAGTAAAAGAGGCAGAGCCACTGCAAACGTCTCTGTGACCTTCGTTCGATCATCCAGCTGCGTTTTCTTTTCCTTAGATGTCAGAACCTGTGAAAATAGAGATGAAAAACTTTAGTTGTTGGGGAAATTTCTACGTACATTTGAAAACCATACTTGTTTATGAAGCAAAACTAAAACGCTACGACTTTTCCTATTACCCTTTTTCCAGTGCCTCGTCCGATGGGTGGGTGACACTCGCATGTTTGTCTGACAGCACAGAACATAATGTCGATCAGAGCCACTTCCTGTGGATCACTGAGAGCTGAAACACACACATCGAGCGGATTGGGTTCTGTCCAAATATTAGCAAATTCCAGAAACAAAAAAGCATCAGAGAGATGCAGCTCAAGACTCACTTACCCTCTTCTCCAGGAAAGGGTTCATCCAGCAGCAGACTGATCATACTCTCCCAGTCCTTCAGCAGCTCAGACCCGCAGTCCCACAAACTGTCCACAAGGTAGGCACCATGCTCATGGAGCTAAAAATCACAGTCATTGTAAAAACACTTGATACATAGTGAATGAAATAATAAAAGCAAAACATTAAATGAGAGTTTGAAGGTCACAAATATTAAAGGTTAGAATTCTCAAAGTGCCACAAACTCTGAAATTAAAGAATTAATCCAAAAGTGTGGTTTTGGTGGTCTCGTGGTTACCCTGAACCCTTTATTTTTAAAAAGATTTTGAACAAACTATTTAAAAAGGTATTTTCGATGACAGAAAATCCCAACGTCATTCAGTGAAATATCAGCCTTTCAGAAAGAATTTTATGCATTCCCATCGGTTAATTTCAAGTTGTATCTTTTGAAAAGTATGCAATGGAATGGAAACAACACAAACACAGCACAGGTAGTTCAAATTTCTGGGTTTATTCTTACTATTAGCAACTTTCTAGCACCCCCAGACCAGTAAATACACTTTTCTGAAATTAATTTTGAACTAGGGTTGCACTTCTTTCAGATAAATGATTAAATTTGCAGCTAGATACACAGGTTATGATTAGATTGGCAAACAAAATAATTTTATTATAGACAGATTTTATTTAAAAGTGATTAGATTGAAAAACTGATTAGACTCGTTATAAGAAGATTCATCAACTTTTCAGGGTCTCTGTTGCTTGTGTGATGTGAAATAAGAGTGATGCTGTCTGTTACACTCCAAAATGTAGGGATTCAGGGAGCATTAAAGAAAAATATAGCAGTTATGTAACTGGTCTGCAAAACTACAACAGTCAATCATCTCACTCATACATATATGGGATGGATGGATAGATGGATGGATGGATGGATAATTGGACAGACAGATAGATATGAGGAGGTGTATTCACCTTTTGAAAGCTCATAATTAATTGTCCCGATAAAAAAACACAATATTTAAAGTATCATTCAAGTTTTTGTTTTACAAAATGCGATAAATCTATCAGCGTAAAGAAAATCGGGGGCTCAGGAGCTGTCAAAAGTTTGGAATCCTTTTATAATCATTCCACAAAGACTGAGGAAATGAAAGAAAATAAAACCAGGCTGATCACAGTCAATAAAGTCCAGCGGAGATGTCCCAAAGTCACCGGGAGGCGATAGGAGAGACTGCAGGGCGGGCCTTGAACAAGCAGCAGATAACTGCGCTTCAGAGCAGTGAGTCCAATATCTGAGTGTGGGTTCTAACAATTTTTACACAATATATTCTGGAACCAGACACTTGATTTAATATTGGTGATGTTTGTTTCATTTAAAATACAGATTTATATGGATCATGTGGATTTGTTGGCTTTTGTAAACAAAAAAAACTAGGGCCATGAAGTTTTGTGTTTTGTGAAAAAAAAAAAATGTAAAACTGGATTTGGGATTTTAATGTTTGTATGCCTTTGTGGTCCTTTCTGAAAGTGCAACAGAACATTTAGATTTTCCTGAAACTACTTTTGTGCTAAATAAGTGTTTACGTAAATTCATCAAATATATATTACAGTACATCTAAAAATTAATGCAACCTTAGCTTTCGTAAGTTCAACAGGTTTATCCTTTACAGCCCTATTTTGAACAATAACCACAAAATTTCCCATTCTTCTGATTTTGAATGAAAATATCTATAAAACACAACAGACCTCACTCTCCAGAAAGAACAAGACAGTTGTTCTGATGAGGTTAGCATTCAGACACTGTCTGCCTCTCCTTGGCCGCCCCTCATCCTCAGGTCCATGATGACTGAACAACCTGCGAACACAAACAGCACGTAATCTTAGTGCACTCCACTAATGGCTGTGTGGTGGAATCACAAAGAAAAAAAATAAACATTTAAAGCTCTGTAAGCCCCGATGGTACACTGCAATAAGTGGTGCTTCGGTTTCAACTCCATATCTTTTATCCATCATCCTCAAATAGTTTCCCTTTACTTCTACATGTCCCATGTCTTACTTTCTGTAAAGAAACTCCCCTGCTGCAACAGCAACCGGTCGGTGTGCAGAGTAAACCAGGTGATAGACGCTCTCGCAGTCTTCAGGCATCAAGACCTCATCACTGCTCCTGTACACAGATACAAAGACACCGTCAGAGGACATGGGCACATCTGAAGACTTTGAATGATTGAAGAGAAACTCACTGCAGCACAAGCGTCAAGAGCTTAATGGCCTGGACAGCGACTTCATATTCTTTATCTAGGGTCATGGACACAATCCGATCCTGAAGAAACCACCAAAAAAAAAAGAACATTGCTGGTAAGAAAATACACCATTCATATGTATGTGTCCGTTTTGCCACTTGATAAAGGAAAGAACACACCAAAATAAACACCAAAACGGGGGTCAGAACTGGAAAATTTACAACTGATTCCCTTAGGGTTGTGCAATAAATCAAAATTTTCTATTTCAATTACCATTTTGAGTCTCAAAGATAACACAAACGATGCAGTCGAGGAAAACAATTATTGCTTTTTTTTGGTCGTACACGTTTGTGTTTGTGACCCTTTTAACCTGCCATAGCATTCTGACGCACACTGTACTTCCACCCCAACTCTCGGAGAAAAAGATGCGCATGGTATCTGATCCCATTCAAATACTAGCACAAGTAAAAAAGAGAATTTGGAAGAATTTGGTATCCGCACTGGTGGACATATTGCCTTCTGCTAGCCCCGCACCGTCTAGCTGTATTATGGTGACACTTGCATATCGTTTTTTTTTTCTTTTTTTTGAAGTAAACTACTTCAAGCCCAAAATACTTTCATACTGCTGTTGTTCCGTGTGTTTCAATGTGGCGTACTCATTATAGTTTTACCCGCAGAAGTCACTCTAGTTTGATGCTATTTCTGTTTCTGCTGAAGAATCACTAAACCAATTCGTTTACAACACTGTCAGTCAAGGGAGGGAAATGAAACAAATGTGATCCTTCCGGTTAGGGTTGTTCCGATTCTGATTACCAGTATCGGAAATGCTGCCGATACCACAAAAAAATCTGTCATCGGTATCGGCGAGTATTTGAGTCCACGTACCGAACCGATACCATTTTCAGAAACATAACCTAGCTATGCCCACTAGCTTTGCTTTGCTATCTTCTTCGCTGCTCAGAATGCAAACACAGGAAGTTGTGTCGTGTTGCCACAAGCAACCAAGGAGAAGGACAAGCCACGCCAGACGCAACAAACATTGGAAGCTTCATTCAAACAAAGAGAAAAGTTTACACAAGACAGCCAACGAGCAATAAAGAAAACCGACAGGATTATCGAGTTTATTGTACTGGATGAGCAGCCACTGTCAGTGGTCGAAAACGTGGGCTTTCGCCACTTAATTGAAAATTTGGAGCCCCGGAACAGTTTGCCTGGTCGCAAATATATCTCCGAAACAGCGCTCCCTAAGCTTTATGAGACAGTGCGTGAACACATTTTATGTGAACTAAAGGACGTGCGAACTATCAGCTTCACTACTTTAATGCTTTACTGAGTTTGACAGCACACTGGGTAAACATAGTGACGCCGCCATCTTTTACTCTTCAAAGTGCAGTGCTGCAGGCTAACGAGTTTCACGGCTCGCACGAGTCCATAGCTGAATCAATTGAGGGTATGCTTGTGAAGTGGAATATTTCTAAATCCTGTGTTCATGTTATTTTGTGAAACAACGCAAGCAGCATGAAAAAACAGATGAGCTCCTCCACCTCGTCTGTAGCGGAAGTGATCCCCTCAGTTACAGTTCTAAAATGGCTACTTGCTCGGCAGAGCCAGGAAGACACTGGTATAAAAACCATGAAAACCACCCTTCTTGAAGCCGTCAAGAAACGATTCGCAACCATCGAGGAAGAGCCCTTGTGTGCAGTTACAACTCTCTTGGATCCACGTTTCAAAGATAGGTATGTCTATATAAAAAAAATTTCATGTCCATATTGATTATTGTCATTGCCATATTGAGTATATCTGAAGCACAGCATAAAACAATTCTGTCAATTAATACAGGGCTAGTAGTATCTACAGCTGTATATACAGATACACACCCAGGTATCAGATCAGTACTCAGTATCGGCCGATACCCGGAGCCCAAGTATCTGGATCGGTATCGGGAGGGGAAAAATGATAGCGGAAAATCTCTACTTCAGGTCGCATCATTGCAAATCGATTCGATTTCGATATATTGCACTGCTCTACTGTTTAGGGCCCCGGACCTCCATGAACTGAGTTTGACACCCCTGGTTTAGATTAAACTCAAGCTGCTAGCAAATAGAACACAGATGAGACTGAAGTTTAGTATTTTAGACTCACCTTGAATCGACTGGTGAAGAGTTCCAGTCTTGCGTTGAGCTCTCTGCTGTAATACAAACCTTGAAGAGCTGTGAGACACTTCAGGCGAACTTCACCTTGCTGGGGAAAAAAGGGACAAAAAAAGTTTATAAAGTAGAGATTAAAGTGATCCTGTGTGATGCGTTTGTGGTACCTTATCATACATGGTCCAACCGACGTATTTCAGGTAGCTGTCATTAAGAAAAGCATCACTGTACATCTTCATCCACATGCCGATCTCTTCAATGCACACGACTCTGATCTCAGCGATCACATCCCTGAGCAAACAGACGTCATGAAAATCCGTGCCATTGTTTAACAAGAATATTTCTTAAGAGATATTTCTCACCTGTATCTGTGGATGAACACTCCCTTAAATATTGCATTCATCATGTTCTCGATTTCATCCTGATTTTCCTGCAGCTACAAATCACAAAAACAACATTATGTGCAGCATCTAATTTAAATAAAGCATTGTGTTAATTTGCAATGTGTTAAAATATAAAAACAAAAACATTAGTGAATGACTGTCAATACGTATCGTGGAGCTACTGGGAGATATCGTCTAGTAGCTGAAGGGTATTTACTTTCTTAAAGTGATTGTGATTCTAGTCACTTCTGAAACTTCTCTACCTTGTCTTCACCTTAATGTAATATTTACTAGGAGACCATTATCCTCTACTAGAAGGTTTATGAAGTTAGCTCTCTCCATCA
Organism: Danionella cerebrum; assembly: GCA_007224835.1. Taxonomy (NCBI): domain Eukaryota; kingdom Metazoa; phylum Chordata; class Actinopteri; order Cypriniformes; family Danionidae; genus Danionella; species Danionella cerebrum. The sequence continues at coordinate 48,709 of SRMA01025395.1, read as the reverse complement.
ATTAGAGTAAAAAAGATGATCGATGCAAACATTAATACTGCCCCCTAGTGGATGGGCGGTATCACACAAATCAAACTAGACCTTAGTCTTCTAAAGTTTGTGGTCTCTATAAGGTTTTAATTGCATTTTTCCGGTAATGGTTTCAATAGTTGGTCTAAAACAACTGTTATAATGCAAATTGTATTGTAGACATAATATCGAGGAATGTAACGCATCATGAGCAGAGTGCATCTCTATTATTTTACTAACATTTCTGAATTTACAGCATTTTGGAAGCTCTTGGAATACACTTTCTCATTGCTTCACATCTCTCATGCTTGTAGATCACCTCTTTCCGCTTCTGCAGCAAGAGTTCCAGCCGTTCATTGGCACGTTTTCCAATGCTCTTGTTGCGTTCCGTCTCGTATTGCCGTTGTGTGTTATCCAGATTGATGCTCAAATTCAAAGCAACATTCACCAAAGCCGTCATCAGTTTCATGGCTGAAAGAGCAAAAACAGCAAAATTGAAAAGTATTTAATCAAAAAGCTTTGAAAAGCATTTTAAATTATGAAGCATTTATTTCATATCCTAACGCCTTTTATGCAACTATCCATCCATCCATCCATCTTCTTCCGCTTATCCGGGCCCGGGTCGCGGGGGCAGAAGTCTAAGCAGGGATGCCCAGATCTCCCTCACCCCAGACACTTCCTTCAGCTCTTCCGGGGGAACCCCGAGGCGTTCCCAAGCCAGCCGAGAGACATAATCCCTCCAGCGTGTCCTGGGTCTTCCCCGGAGCCTCCTCCCGATGGGACATGCCTGATACACATCCTTAGGGAGGCGTCCAGGAGGCATCGTATATGCAGATGCCCAAACCACCTCAGCTGACTCCTCTCGATGTGGAGGAGCAGCGGCTCCACTCCGAGCTCCTCCCGGATGACTGAGCTTCTCACCCTATCTCTAAGCGAGCGCCCAGCCACCCTGCGAAGGAAACTCATTTCGGCCGCTTGTATCCGTGATCTTGTTCTTTTATGCAACTATAAAATATGAAATATTTCCAATACCAACGCTATGGGTTCAATTCTCAGTGTTTATTCCTTGCAGTGTAGGTTACATCAGATAAAAAGCATAAACTGTTTGAACAAGCTGATTGGGATCTAGTGCAAGCAAACCCACCTGCCAGGGTGCTGGTGTGTCTGAATGCTCTGACCTGGGAGTCAGACAGACCCGTGAGGAGAGAGATGAGGGTGTCCATCATGTACTCGTCATAGATGATGCTGTACTGGCACTGCCGCACCAGGACACTGATGAACTCGCACAAGTTTGATTTAAACTTCTTCCAAGCTGGACCTGCCATAGCCAGCGGATAATCGCCACTGTCCTGTACACAAACAACACACTCTCTCGGACCAGCAGCTCAACACCTCTGTCGGTGAACAAGCACTGATTTACATATCAGGCATTTACAAATTCTGCGGTGAAGCTCACTTATTGCCATACCTCATCAAACTCTTCTGTCATTTTCCTTATGATCTCAGAATTCTGCATGTGCCGGAACATTTCAGGGCCTACCGTACCTACGAAAAAAAAACATTGAATTCAACAAGGAACACAATAGAATTATGCAAACCTGCATAAGCAGAGAGAATACACACACCTTTACAACCAGAGCAGTGGATGAAGAAGTTGATGAGTTCCAGCAGGGCGATGTCTCTGTCTGTCTTATAGGACTCGATCCAATCATCAACCAGTGACTGCAGAAAAAGAAATATTGCTCTTATTTTATACAAACTGCCACTGGAAAGACATGCTATGATCACACCACTGCCAATAAATAAAGAGTAATACCTCATAAAAAATAGTTAATACCTGTGTGGCACTCTTGCCCGTTTTGACAATCTCAAACAAAGGGAGATTCTCAATGTCACCGTCCTGATGGTGGCCATTGACCCGACCCTTCACCTCTGAGCCCTTCAACTTATCTCCAAGGGTCTTCTTTCCCTTCTAGACACAAATATTCAGTTGATATTCATTTTCAAACCTTGACAATCTGTACAAGTCACATCTTATTCTCTATCTTCACAGTCCTCTCAGTACAAAAATCATTAGAGTTCATGGTCAGAGAATAAAAAAAGATGGTTAATATACACAATACAAGTCAATTTTTTAAATAAGCTTAACTTTTAGCCTCTGTTCAAAACCACGTCTTTTTATTTTTGCCAAAACTTGTAATTGGTTGTATGTTCCAGCTCTTTTTTGACAACAAACAGCAGCTCCTAAAGCCTCTGCACAACGCTCCGAGATTCGCACAAATCTGCAAATTAGCTTCTCAACAGGGTGCTCTTCGACTGGGTTGAGCAAATATTGATGCAATGACGCCGCTTGTCTGGAGATGGCGTTTTCAGTACAACAGGGTAACAGTAAAGAAGAGGTCAACGACAGAGAAGAAATCAAAAATAGTGGCGATCACTGGAAGCTGTTCGACAAAAATGTGGAGAAAAGAGAGGAATTGTGTCGCGATAATTCTTGCCTGTTTCCTGTGCAAAATTGCTATGAAAGCGTGGGATAAGCGCCACTAAGCGGCTTTTTTACGCCCTACTCACATCACCAAAAGAGCCAGCTTTCGTTGGTCGTTTTCATTTGTTAAAAAAGGGTTTGAAATTGCAATCCGAAACTCTTTTTTGTTGCCACTACTCATTCCGTCAGAGCCTGTAGGGGCTCATGGTTTTCGATCGAGACGCGTTGTTGCATTGTCGAAAATTCAGATTGGTGTGTAGGGGCCTTTATTGAGAGCAAAACCCAGTCAGAACAATCCACAGGACATTTTTTTGAACGTACAACAATCATGGCGATGTCTGAAGGGTAAACACGCCTTTAGTGCTGCTTCTTTTTTTAACAATTGCAATTAAGTAATTTAAGAAAGACGAGAAATAAGGTGCTGGAGAGATAATTGTTGCACACTTCCAAAAATTATATTAACGTAGTTTCATTAACTCAAACTTCACTGACATTTCTTATTCTGACAGGGGTTCCAAAACTTTTGCATACCACTGTACAGCATGAAAAACATCCTTTTAAACTTCACAAAAACTCTGAAAACTGGAAAAAGAACAGAGGGCATTTCTGAGAACTAATTGGTTGATCATTACCTTCCCCTTTCCAGGTTTGCCATTTCGCCCCTCAAGATCTTCAAGATCAGTGTCTGAGAGCCGAGAGTGTCCTTCCCTGAAAAAAACACAACAGTTTATAAAATGTTGACGCAAATAAAGCGAGTACCATAGCATTTCAGTAACCGAGTCTACAGCATTGAGAAGGAAGCATCTGAAACATAAATGAATTGGTGAGATTGTAGCAAGTGACACTTTTGCTACAGTATCCAAAAACTGGTGCGTAAGCCTGGTGTGACCAATGCCACATCTTGTGAAAATGACATGCTCCCATCAACTGCTGAACGACATTTGTTTCAGTGCAGTCTGCCATATCTTCTCTACATAAAATGGTCAAAACAGGTGTTAAGTCTTAAAACTTTGCCGTCTGCTACAAAAAAAGTAGAGATTTTGACAATGCTGTCCACTCTTTCTTTTCCTGGGATTCCAGTTATCCAATAGAAAATGATGTTGAAGCAATTATTCTTCAAGAATGCAAGTTTGATTAGAACTTCTGTTATTGCCGGATGGTTTGTTTGTTGTTTTCCAGTGCTTCAAGACATGGTAAGGAAATTTTTCTGTGTTTTAGCTTGAATGAGGTTTAAATGTGGATTGATTGATGTGGATTCCTTGATGGCGGTGCTTGGTTGTAAAGGCTAAACCCACTTTATTTCCAGATATGGATACATGGGTGTGAATTGCAACTGGTTCCACCATATTTTCAACAAAAATGCAATGCCTGTCGAGGGAAGTTTGTTGATGAAGAATCAGAGCCAGGAGTGGTGGAACACTGATGTGACTGCGTTTAGCGACACAGAGTTTGAGAGGGGTCTATCTGCAGACTGAGGGAGCAGTTGAAAGGTATTATGTTATAATCATTTGAGTATTAAGCTGAGTGAATAAATCTGTGACAATTGCGCATTTTTTGGTACTTGAAATTAATCAATAGGATGATTTATATATGATTTATTAATCCCAGTGCCTTTTCTCTGTGTAGAGGATCAAAGAAGATCCACATTTCCATGAGGTGAAAAACTCATGTCCGACACGCTGGTCATCCAGGCCCTCAGCAAATGGAAGTACACACCAAAACTAATTCGAATTTTAAAAAGAACAGGTCACAAGGAAAAGCATGTTGGCTAATTCATTACGACAGGGGTTGAACATCGCTTGGTTTTTGTGTAACTTATCCCAGATATCTGTAAAGTGTTTTTATGAATTTTTAGTAAATATTTTAAATACCCCCTGTCTTCTCTGGAATATATTATTGAATATTTCCTTCACGAGACACAACTTTAAATACTTACTTAGCTAATTTGAACCACGAGATTTCAACCATGCATGATTTTGACAACTTCCAAGTTGTCTACTGTTTGTGCATAGTTAAGGTGCGATTATGCTACGTCAAGTCTTCACAGATCCTTCGCCTGTGACATGTAAAGGGAATAAACCGCTCTGCCGTAGCTTGTTGTGCACCTCGCAAAAATTTGAAGTTTACCCAAGAAGACGAGGACCATAGGCTCTGTGATTGGTCAGTTAAGAATGTTTTTGGTGTTGTGTCACGGAAGTAGGATCAGATCCATCATCTCCATGAACACAAAAAAAGAAGAGGCAAAAAGAATAAAACACAACAAAAACCTCTCCTTCCCTTGAGAAAACGCGATTGATGATGAAAAAAAGTCAAATACAGATGAGTTGGCCTTTCGAACACAGGCTGCTTTTGAGAAAAATATATAAATTAAATTAAATAAATGAAAAAAAACTGGATAAGTATCTGGTCTAGGACCACATATGAAAGTAACAACATAAAATTGAAAACCAATTCAGATTTTTTTCTAAACGACAGAATATCACAAATAAATAGGATGCAGGTCACATATTAGCAAACAAAAACAGATTTGGGATGCATTAAGCTGAAGTCTAAACGTAGCCTAAACGTTATATGACCATTCAGACTGAGATTGCATTACAAACTATCAGATACGCATCTAATTTAGGAGCATATGTGAAAGAAGTCTGGGTTGGATGTTAAAAAAAAGTGTAATTTACCTGTTCAGACTGCCATGGAAACATCCAATACAGTTAACATATGGACAAAAATCTTGTGTCTTGCTTTTGATTGAAAAGATTTCATATTTAAATGGAATAAATTGTGTTACTGCATAGCCTGCTGAAAGACCTACATTAATTTGTAAACGATCTAATGGTTTTACCAATATTGAAGATGCAAACCATAAAGTCATGTTTTTGCTCAATTTTTCCGGATACATGTTTAGGTTTAGTGAATATGATGAGCTCAAATAAATTGAATCACAATTTGCAGATTGACATTTTCTCAATATCACACAGTTCTGTTTCTGACCCTTGTTAGGAATAAATAATATAATAATAATATAATATAACGGACACACATTTAAGCGAGTTGTCCAGGGTGTCTAGGTAAAGTGTGCTTTTCATATCTCTCTGTATACTGGTTCTGAGTCAGACCAGTACTGGTGAAGCAAGTCTTAGGTAAAATGTGTCTGATACTTACTGGTAGAAGTCAGCTTGAAGGTCTTGAGCTGCTAGCATTTTCTCAACATCTTCTGTCTCTCTAGGAGTTCAAGTGTCCCCACACTGCAAAAAAAATTGAAAGACCATTTATATAATTTTCTCCTTAAATACCCACACCCAACATTCTTTACAATAATAAGGATAACGAAATATGAAATAGCCGGAAGTTTATTAATGCGCGCATGTTAGTGTGAAGGACGGTGCGTTCACTTTAATGATAAAATAGCGTTAAGCAGTCAAAACATTACGGGTTTGATAAACGTAATAAATTAGGCACGTTTTAGACCGATACAACCCTTGTGTTTTCTTTCGATGTTTGATATTTTATTAATCATATTTTCATTTATTTATTTTTGGTTTGATTTCCGTAAACACGGGCTAGCATGCTAACATGCTAACGGGCCTTAAAGCTCCACGAACAGTCATCAAACACACCCAAACCGACCAAAAACGGAAAACTCTAAGCGAAACCACAATAAAACTTTATATTTCTCCAAAATACACACTACTCGGTCTTTTGTTACTTCTTACTATTTAAAATTAAGCCTAAAAGTGTCTGACACATAAACGACTCAGACGTTGTGTTAACCCATCAACTCACTGTATCTCTCACGTATTTTTCCTAATTACAGATATTTATGAAGACCAGCCGCCATTTCCACCCTCACCTCCCTCAGCGTGAGTCCAGCACCATCAAACCCTCCCAGAGCTGCTGCCGAACGGAACCGAGTCAGAATGAGCTCCGAAGTTAAACCATTAACCGGGGTCCAAGTGAAACCGACGCAGATCTGTTTGAGTTTTAAGGCTGGAAGAGGCAGTTTGGTGCTGTATGTGGACAAAAGTAAAAATACATCCTCGAGAAAGCCAAAACAGTCTTTATTACGCATCCACGCGCATCTACATTAGTATCCACCACCAAACACTGTAAAAGGCTAAACTACACCCATGCCCCCACCCAAGCACACCATAGGACTGTTGCATCGAATTTTATTTGTTGTGTGCATTGCATCATTGCTTGTAATTCTTTTTTAAAGCAGACGTTCCTTTTTTTTAACAAATAAAGAAAAACTGTCAACTCAAAGTTGAACTTTTATTTTGTTAACCAGTCTAAATATATAGTTTTAAATGTAAAGTAAAAATAAACTAGATTGCTAAAGTTGATATAAACTTTCGTGTTGAGGTGCAGATTGAAAGTGTTTTAAAGAAATGTAATATAATACTAGCCCAATGTCTCTTTGACTTTCCTAAGCTGAGATGGAGGGGTCAGTAACATCAGATACTGTCCCCCATGTCACTTTGTGTGAAACAAATCAACCCCTAATTCACTGTGATTTTTGTCATCATAAAAATGTAAGTTATTTCTGTGATTAACTTAAACAAACCCCTATTTCTCTATGATGTTTCATCTTGATTATATTTTTGTTGCCTTTTCTCATAAGTCAGTGGTAAATATTTAACCTTTTTCTACAGCATATCGGATTCAAATAATTTTGCACAGTGGTTGATATGTTCTTGGACAGACTGATAACCTCAAGTGTGGTCAATTTGAAGTTTCCATGAGCTTCTCAGTCACAGTTTCACAAATTTTGACCACGTTAATTTAATGAAAATGTTCCCTGCATTCTCAGCAATTTCCCAGAATTCCCTTAGTGGTACCAGTATGAAAAGATATTGCAGTGAAACCAGTTTGGACTTCTTGGCAAAGTTTGGTGGCTGTTGCTGTTGGTCCTTTCCTGACTCTGGAGCCCCTAATTGGACAAACTGACTGGTACGCATTGTGTCACCAGGCTAATTACTGTTAATTGTTATAATTAATTCATAATTTTTGGAAAATCTTGCTTTTTTTTTCAGAAATCAGAAGAAAAATCTTAACCAAATAAATGTTTAGTGTTACTTCTTCAAACCAGCCTTAATTCCTCTAGGTACATTTGCACAAATATGATAAACGATATGATAAATGATAAACCATTATACCAAACAGGTGCTAATGATAATCAATGTCACTCTTATGTTGAAACCCACACGTAAAATAAATGTTTTTGTTGTCACAAACTGAAATTAAAACAGCTGTGTAGGAGGCTTAAACTAGGGCTTAAACGCTGCTACCAATATATAGCTACCAAACAATAAAAGTTTAAGTTTTTGTGCGCAGCAAAAAGACACAAGGTACTAAGGTTTTCAGATGTGATGTTCAAGCTCTTTGAAAGAGATACAAACAAACAGGCAACTTTTAGGATTATAGCTGCAGAGGAAACTTGCAAGACACATCTAAACCAGAAAATTCCCATCAGAAGCAACGTCTACTCCCGGAGAAGTAGCGTTGGTTTTTGTGTTTCATTCAATAACATATATTTTAATCCTTAGTGCTAAAATGTGCACAGGTTTTCTTGAAAGATTGGCCATGAGGTGGAGCCAAATATTGGTTTATCTATAGCAATTGTCAAGAACTTTCCCACGTATTTCCCTACATTCCTTAAATGAATTGAACTGTACATATTATTGGTAACTAAGAAAACATTATGGCATCATTGATAGGTTCATTGATGTAAAATCTAGGCATTTTATCCACCGACTCAGCTACAATTTTAATTACCTGTGTATTACACGTGGGAGGGTGATTGTAAAAGGCAATATTGTTTTTTTTCTTTTGCATCAGACAAACAATTCTCCTTCAAGATTACTCAGGTTATAGCCACCAAACTTTGCCAAGTCATTGAAAATGGCCCTGAATCTGGTTGCTATATCTTTTCAGACTGGTACTACCAAAAGAATTCTGGTAGAATGCTGAGATTGAACATGGGATCAAAAGTTGGAAAACTATAACTCAATGTTAGAACCTCATAGAAACTTCAAACTCAGAACAATTGTGGAGGTTATTGGTCTGTGCACCAGCCTACCAACCACTGTGAAAAAGTGTTTGAGCCTCTGGAAGGGTATTCATATTTACCATTAATATATTCTTTATATGGCCATTCAAAATAAATGGGGAATGACAACAAAAAAACATTTTAAAGATGAAACATCAAAGAGAAATGCTGTTTTGTTTAATCATAGTAACAATTTAAAAATGTATGTCATGGCTCATTAGCTCCCTAGCAACCAAACTTTACCCTAACAAACAATTTTTTTAATTTAAACTTTGGTAATTAATAAACACATACAGTTTTTTGTGTGTAAGTTATAGTGAGAAAGGAAACATTATTATTACGCCACTGACCATATCAACTCCATAGCAACCAAACTGTTGACCATAGCAACCAATTTGGAATATCACTATTTAAGCAAAGGAAACTCATAGAGACATGGAGGTTGGTTTAAAGAACTCATATTGGCTTTGGAAACTTTCTATGATGCCACTCCATAGCAAACAAAAAATCTACCCCGGCAACCTTTCCATTTTGCTTAAAAGAAAACTTTTAAACGGCCCATTTACAAACCAACATCAAAGTCTGTGCACAAATTTTAGCCGTTTAGTTTTATATTGTTATTTTGTGTGAAATTCTGTCTGTGTGGCCCAATTAATAATAAATAAAAAGAAACAGCAATCATTTAGATCTACCTTGATCGGTCACATCTTGTTTATATTTAGCAATGTTTTGTCTTATCAGGAGCTGTTGGTTTAACTAATGTATCCATGTGAGATGAAGACATGAAAATAAAACCATTATAACGCATCCGAATGTGTCCAACAAATATATATTTAACGGACCAATTCTGATTTTGAGAGCCAATGTTTTTGACAGTGTAGATCCCCACGATACTAACTGTTTGGTCATAGACGACGAATGAATTCATTATCACCAAAAACATACAGCCAAATGCCCCTCTAAGCAATGTGCTCATTCTCCTCACATAATAACTTCCTCTGTCAACACACTAAATTATTATCTGGTTCTCGTTGACAAATTCCAGATGAAAATGCTTGAGCGATTTGTAAATAAGTCATTACTGGGATGATTTTCAAAGGCTTGTGTGCATTTGCTCAGGGGGTCCTGAACCACCCTCATTAAACAAGATAAACACCAAGAGGGTCTTCACTGCTCCCATACAAAAAAACTAGTGACACAAAAATATCCAAAAACAGTGGAATAATGCAACTCAAACAGACTTTTTCTTTGAAAACAAATAATTTATTTACACATTTGTACATTTATACATTGTTTAACAACTTTACATATTAAATACACACCAAATACATCCCGAAATGACACCACCCCCAATAAAGAAGGAAATACATCTGCACCGTCTCAAGCTGCCGAGCAGATGAGTCTGTGTGGTCTTTTTTTTTCCAGTAAGCTTCCCATGGATCTGTTTGATACAAGTAAACTATGAACCTTCGAGCTGCTGCTCTTCAATGGGAAGTTAAATTTATGAATCGCTCCCACACCCAATGTCTAAACAGCTAGCTCTAGTTAAAAATATCTTGGTAAAGAGTAATTGAGTGTCTGCGTGCAAGGGACAACAGGATCAACAAACTATTTAAAGATATATAAATATATACAAATCCTAACGAGAAGATATCAGTGCGTGATTGATTAAATAACGCTGAGCACTTCAGCAAATGCTAGATGAAGAAAATAAATTAGTTATGTTGATTTTAAATTAATTTATAAACCCGAATAGTGATTTTCTTTCCAAAACAACATCATACAGCATCATGTTTTCTGTATAGTGTGTGTAGTCATAAATACAGTATTGCTTTACAACTAAATAAACACAAATAAATTAATCAATAAATAGATTTTTCTAATGAGTCAAAGCAGCAGAACACAGTCAGCAATGCAAAGTATGCATTAGGTATGGGAATAATCCTGACAGATATGATCGGACTGAATTGTCTGGTGAACAATATCTCTGGCTGCCATGACCTTGTGAGACAGTTTCCATTCATCCTCCTCAACGAATGGTGATAAGGGTCCAAAAGGAGGAGAAGGAAGACTCAGTAGGAGAGTGATGGGGAGTAAATGATGTGTCTTTACTTTAGGGTGCACTCAGGTCAAATGCTGATATGATATAAAACTGTCCATTGGTCGCTCATTCCCAGGACCCATGAGGTCCGTCTCCAGTGCTTGGAATTGTCTTTCAATGTTTTTAAGTCCTGACACCTTCTTATCACATCCATGCTGAGGGGTGGGACCACAGCTTGCACGGCATGTGGAGCAGGAGGGGGTGATAGACCCTCGATTAGTCCTTGATGAAGGTTCTCTCAATGTATAGAAATGGACAGACATCTACACCTTGCATCAACCAGAAAAAACTCCTGAAACCTTATATGAAATGCGTCTTTCTGCAAGACAATCGATTCACTCATCTGAGCGTACATTGAAGATGTTATTAGTTTTACTAAGATTTACTAACTTAAAAGTATCTTTAGCAGAAACAGTGATTCAGATAATTCAGATTTGTTTTTAAAGAAATAGTACAAAGACCTTAAACCATGTACTGATTTTCACTAAAAACAACCACTTTATCAAATACTCACTCTCCAAATACCAGTTTTTTAATTCTTGCCATTCTATGAGTCTGGAATTTGTACATTTAACATGCAACTTTACTTATTGACTTATAATTTTAACTTATCAGCTGTTTTTTATCCAAAGTGACTTTCACTTCAAGGACTAAACTCATTCGATCAGTTCTTCCTCTCCGTGCACAGGACTCACAATCGTTGTGTTGCTAATGTACTGCTCTACTTACACAGGAGCTTTCCTTTTATATCTTTTCCAGAATATTTTTGGGCAAAAAAGTGTGAGAACAGTGTTGGGTTGTTGTTTTCTTGTCTTTTCTCCCACCCATCATCAACCTCTGCCATTGACAAAATTGACAAAAGACACTGCATAAGATCAAAATCAATCGTGTTCATTTCTATGTTGCAGGTGTGCAGCTGTGAATCTGGAGCTGCACAAACCAAATGCTGGTCATGTGTAACATTCCCTACAGCTGGGGACTAATTTTAAACTCTGCATGATGTAAAAAGTCCAATGATTATTATGACAGAAATAGTTCATAGGCCAAGAAAATCACAGCTGTACCATTGTAGCAAATGATTGTCGTGCACAACTCTTTGGTCAGTTTAGAAACAAAACAGTGCACTATCATCAAAGTTTGCCCTAAACACATAAAGCAGAAAATGTAACGGTTTTAAATGCAAATCATTTAAAAACGTTCATTTAATTAAAACTTTTTTATATCAAATATCAATCAAAAATTTCATTTGATATCATTTATAATGTTTACATGTAAAATACACTTCCAAATACATAGAAGGTGTGATTATCAAATTTGAAATTTGATTATAATACAAATTATTAATTTTGAAATGCTACTTTCTTTGCAAGTTTGTTAACATATAATTCTCAATTTTTTAAAATATCTACAAACATTTTGTAAAATTTTCACAATAAAAAGTTTTCCTATTAATTGAAACAAGTAAAAAAAATTCAAATGTAAAACATTTATAAAATAACATTTTACAAAACTTTCTTTTTTTAATTATTATTATTATTTTATTTTTTTACAATTTTCGATGTAGGGCGGCATGGTGGCGCAGTGGGTAGCAGTGTGGCCTTCCAGTTAGAAGGTTATCGGTTCGAGGCTCACCAGTGACCTTCCTGGAAGGAGTTTGCATGTTCTCCCTGTGCTTGCATGGGTTTCCTCCGGGTACTCCGGTTTCCCCCACAATCCCAAAAACATGCGATTAGGTTAATTGAATAATCTAAATTCCCCTTAGGGGTGTGAGTGTGTGAGTGAATGTTGCCCTGCGATGGACTGGCGACCTGTCCAGGGTGTACCCCTGCCTCTCGCCCAATGTGTGCTGGAGATAGGCACCAGCAGACCCCCGTGACCCCAAAAGGGAAGAAGCGGGTATGAAAATGAATGAATTAATGAATTTTCGATGCAAATGAAGTGTCAATCAAAAGAGCAGAGGTTGTGGCAAGTTTTATATCAATGCATTTGTATTGTTACATGTAAAAACAAGCTATACTTCTGAATGCGCAGAAAATTTGATTACCGAATCTAAAAGTTCATTCTATTTTGAAAAAAATATGCATCACGTAAATATGCATCACATACTAATATTTCACTTAGTTGTATTGTCTGGACCCTTTAAAGTCTAACTTGAGGCATTTTTGCAGCCTTTAGAGTTGTCATGTTACAAAGCTAACCCGTAAACTATGCAATGTCCTGCGGGCAGTACACCGGGACACTATGAAGCTGTACTACGCTATGCTAAAACCGCTAATTTGCCAGACCCATACAATGGAAGTTGAGTTCCCCTTTATGCATCACCAAAAAACCTAGTCAGATTACCTCTTTGTAGCACATACTCAACTGAAAACCGCATTTTTATATGCTAAGTAATAATGGTTCAAAATCTTTGTTTAGTTTGTCTTATATAATGGTTAAAATGAGTGATGCTCAGATGTGTTTTGAATGAGACCCATTGTCTTTTTAATGTCTTGACAATACTGACTGCTAACCATCCTGATTAGTGTTTGTTTTCAGACACATTCAGGTTCATTCTGGTCTGTCCTACAACTTCCCAAGTTTAAGAGACTCTCCAGACGATGATTTCACTTTAACTTGGACAGTTCATATCAACCACAGTCTGTTGAGCAGGAAACAGTGTATTGACTCGACAGTGTCACGATACAGAGCTATGTGAAAACTGGAAACAGGCAGTTTCACAGGCTTCTTGTATCTGGTAAGGTCACCCGACTGACCCTTTGGTGCTTGAGTTCGCTGCCATCGCCGTGAAACACCCACTTAGTGAGGACTTTGCTGACGTAAATGGTATGGGCAAGTATGCAACGGGACAGAGTTGATAAAATCTCAAACTTAAACTTGAGTCTTTCGTGATAAGAACCCTTCATTTATCCTGGCTGATCTTGAGGCGTGTCGGTGGTTCAATTATTGCCTACTGTTCCACCCACTCCTTATACAGTAGGGATGAGATTGTTTAAACCTCCATTGTGTCCCTTTGTCACATGACTCATGCCTTGACTGGTATCACGACTCCTCACACTGTTGAGGGAGTAAGATCACATCCACTACCAGTTGGTTTGTAAGTGGTAGACGAAGAATGTCGCTTAGTCTACTTCCAATACAGTCTCTTTTGACCCAGACTGTCCCCACATTCCCATGTCCATGAAATACTATCTGCATCCACAGTTTGCTACAACCATCCCTTCAAATTTATATTGATACGTCACCACGCCGGCATCGTCAAGGTAGAGCAGAGAGATGGGATCAAGTTCTGTGGGCACACAACAAGCCCTGGACACAGCCTGTGGACTTTTCAGACTGACCAATGTTTGAATGATCGCATGCTTCGTAGGTGTGACATGTTTGGTCAAAGGGTACGTGCACACCCCGGTACATTCAAAAGCTTCATAACCGGACGGTGCCAGGATCCAGCTGTCCCAGCCAATGTCTTTGAAGTCCACGTAGAGAGCGCTCTTTTTGCACTGGTTTCCCTTGGCATTCCGTCTGATTCTGGATGCTGTGTCATAGATGAGGTTCGAGCGCATCTGCAAGAGAGCTTCCTCACTCTGTTGTTCCTCTTCCTGTTCCTGGTCATCCCAAACACCAGTCATTTCCTGAGCAAGGTTGTTTTGAAAGGCTGACCCTGGCGTCTCATGCTGAATCAGCTCATTCAACTCTCGTTTGTCTCCCCGATGGTCTCTGCTCTGGTCATCAGAGAAGACAATCATTAAGGGTTTGTGTTTGTCCTCAAGACTGGTGTCTATGTCCATGTCCCCATCTATGGCACTTACTTCATTCTCTTCTTCAGCCACATTCTGAGAGTTCAAACTGTTTATGTGGACCTCCAGTTTGTGGGTGGTGCTATAATCCGATTTCCGCCAAAGATGGACGGCGGCGGTCATGTCAAAAGATTCCCAACCATTATCCGTACCATAAACCTGCCGAGATGCCAGCTCAACCAGTTCAGTTTCTCCCGCTTGTACATCCTGCTCCCCTCCCTCAATGTTGTCTCCTCTTACCTCCTGGCTGCTGTTTGTTTCAAGCTGTTTTACCTCGTATATGGTCACTTTTCTGTCAACACCAGCGTATTTGTTGCGGTCAGTCTGGACCAGAGTGTAGAGTCTGAGTTCAGCTGCAGTGACTCTCTCGTGGTGGGGGATAGACACGTTGAAGAGCAGAGGGTGTCGTCTCACTCCACCTGGTCCCATGCTGGTTGGGGTGGAGTCTGATGAGAGCAACACACAGAGTGTTACACCTTGTTATTGAATCAGCTACAGCATGTGTTAAATGCTACTCCAAAAACACAGAAATGTACATTTATGCAAAGTCTGCTGCCTTTGTGTTGGGTTTTTACAAGCATTTATAGATAAACAAGTCATTCAAGAATTCAAGTCGTCTAATTTGGAGCACATCAAAACAAGGCATTTTTAAAAAGTTTGTTTTAGAACTTTGTCAAGAAATCGTCATAAGTATTCCACAAGTAAACCATTGAAATACCTGTAACCACTCTTAAAGCATATCAATATCAAACTAGATAGCTAAAGTTTAATGTAATATAAACCAACCCTTATGTCTCTACGATTTTTCTAAGCTGAGATAGAGATATGGAAAATTGGTTGCAATTGTAAACTGTCTGGTTGCTATGGAGGGTCAGTGACATCATCTAATGCCCCCCCGTGCCCAAATGAGTGAAATAAATCAACCCCATGTTGTAATTTTTCTTACCTGAGATAGAGTTATGGTTGCTATGTTAAAAAGTCTTGTTGCTATGGGTGAGTGACACCATATAATGTCATCCCAGGCACTTTGAGTAAAAAAAATAAATAAATAAAAAATCAACCCACGTCACAATGATTTTCCTAAACTACAATACAGATATGTCAAAGTGGTTGCTAGGGTAAATAGTTTGGTTGCTATGAAGCCATCAGTGCTGTAAGTTATTAATATACGTTAGTTCTATGATAAACATAAGCAAACCCCCATTTCTCCATGATGTTTCATCTTGAATTTATTTACGCTTCCTTTTCCCATTTATGTTCACTGGCCATTATAAGTCAATAGTAAATATTTAACTCCTAATCAAGCCTAGGGTTCAAACTATTTTGCACAGTGACTGATAACCTCCACAATTGTAGTCAGTTTGACGTTTCCATGTGTTCAAGTCACAGTTAAAATCTGACACTATGTTAAGTCAATGGAACATTTCCTAGCATTTTCTACAAGTTCCCAGAATTCCTTTAGTAGTACCAGTCTGAAAAGATATAGCAACTCGAGTCAGACCAGTTTGGATATCTTGGCTGTTGTGTTTAGAATGGATTAGCTTCCAAAAGTCACTTGCAAGGACATTAAAATTGGTCTAAACTAATCTAAAATGGTCAAAAAACTCTGTTCTGTGATATGTCTTTTCATATCATCCAATGCATTGCAAACTGACCAATGTAGAAACAAAGCTCAGAGTAAATGTGAGCAAGCAGATACCTTCATTTTTAAAGCTGCGGACGATGTTTGCAGAAGGCATTGATGTTCGGTCATTGGCAAAGCGGTTGTAGAGCTCCAGCATGTATTCCGGGGGCTCCACACGAGTGGATCCAGAATCTGATGGAGACCTGGGCTGGGTCAAGTTGAAAGAGCGAAGAAACTGTCCCTTCAGTGATTCCAATACGTTTTGCATGTTCACCTCGCTGTCCTGCTCCAGTAATGATGGATCCACAACCCCACCATGTCCGTCATCATACCCAGGAGCAGTGCGGGGCCGCTCCGGGGAGCTGATGGGGCTGCTTTGTGCACAAAAAGGGCCCCAGAAGAGAAGGAAAAGGGCCAAAAAAGAAGACGTGGTGGATGAATACATAATCCAAATCCAAATTCTTCTGCCAGGCATGACGCAAGGAAAAAGAGGGGTGCAAAAGGTGCAGGAGGGGATTCCGTAATTCAAGATGCACTTTAGAAAATCGCTTGAATTTTCAAAATGACACCCTTGGTTCTTGAAAGATGGTCAGTGAGCAGTCCTGTGTATTAAAATATCCAAAATGTATTAAAGATCGGATCGTTCTTATTCGTGTTTGCAGCCTCACTCTGGTCATGTCATTAAACAGCTCTATTCCTGATCTCTGAGCATTTATTCCTCTTCTCACCTTTTGATGTCTGAAAAGTTTGGACTTGAGGGTGGTTTCACTACGTGAAAGAGATGTCCCACTGTGCCATCTCTTTTCAAATGTTTTTTTTCCTCTCTCTCACTCTTGCCCTCCCTACTTTCTCTCTCTCTCTTCCTTATCTTCAAACTAGGAAGCTCTGGATTTTTAGCGTTCGTAGTGTCCCCATGTGTGTGTGTGAGTGCGCCCGCACCGTTATCTGCTTTCTTTTCCTTAATGAGGATCTTGTAAACATGACTCTGATACGTGCAGAAGCCCCTTCCTTTGTTTGGGTGGGTAAGCCAGGGCAGAATTTGGGCTTAGTGTTTATTTGTTTTCTTCTCATTTCTTAAGACTGTAGGTATTTCATTGACCATTTCTTTTTGATTAATGTTGGAAAAGAGGTTTATGAGGACGAATATCTGCGGTGGCGGAAACTGAAAAGCAGTGAGGTGTGAGCAGCTGAAGGGTAGACTGAGATCAGCTGTACTGCTATCAGGACATCTGAGTGCTTCTGTAAGAATTTGACAAGCGTCAATTATGATGAAATGAGTTTGGAGTACTTGACAAATTACGAATTTCCCTCTGGAAAACAAAACTGAACACACGTCTCTGACTCTTCTTCTGACCCCTAAGAAAACATATGACCTAGGGTTCCGTGCGTGTGAATATTTTGTTTGTATTTCCAGTGCCTCCTGGAGCATCTTATCATCTGTAGGGTGTGCAGCGGGGTGCCTGCCTAAGAGCTTCTGCGTTCATGGCAAAAACAAACCACTCGTTCGGAAGTGGAGGGAAGCCCTTATCACCCATTCTGAGAGGTTTGACGGGGATCTGTGGTCAATGGAAAACGTCTCCTGAGGCTTGTCAAGTACGTAATCATGGGTCTTCGTACAGTGGCACATCCCAAAAGCACAAGGCTTTATTGGCGCAATTACTATAGGAATGACTATTGCTTCAACTTCTATCTTTATTTTGATTTATTATTTTAACAGATTAATTGACCAGCTCCATAACGTAAAATTAAGGTTAATAGTGTAACTTCAGTTTTACTGAAATTGGTTGAGGAAAAACGAATACAACCCGCTTTAAAAACGGTCATTTTTAATGACGTCACCAAGTCTTTAAGGCATGGAATGAACAAGTTGGTGATCCATTGCAACATCTTTCTTTGTCCATTCTTAAAGAAGAACCTCTTTTAGAGCTGGATGCTGGATGGAGAGCGATGTTCAACTTAACCTTCACCCTGTTCTTGTCAGAAACACAGCAGTAGCTTTAGATGTTTTCGTTTTGGATCATTGTCGTGTTGGAAACGTTCTGGACGACCAAGTGCACTTGTGATGGCAGCATCTTCTCCTTCAGTAAAGAGCAGTACAATGTTGAGTTCATGATACCATCAGCTCCTCAACACCAGCAGTACTCAAGCAGCCCCACATAAAGACACTGTTACCACCATGTTTCACTGTAGGCATCATGCCTTTGTCTTCGAAATCCTCATCTTTACGACAACATACCATTTTAAAACCATTAGTTCCAAAAATAATTGGTCTCATCACTCCAGAGTATCGAGCCCCAGAAGTCTTTATCTTTTTCAGCATGGACCCAAGCAAATACTAGGTGCACTTTTTGGTGTGGCATGGGCTTCCTTCATGGACGATACCCAACATGGCATTCTTCTGAAGTGTGCGTCGTGTGGTGTCACTGAAAACGGTCACTCCAGTTTAGATTTCTACTGCTTTAGTTTCTTCAACCCTTCTCATCAGTAGACTGGACATCTCTGTAATATGGTTGCACCTCCATCTTTCTTAATTTTTGGATCACTTTTGCTAGAGTTTTTTGACTGATGTGTAAAGTTTGCTGATCTTCTTGTAGCCCTCACCTTTTTATGTAAAGAAATGATTTCCTAAGATTTGGGACATTTTTCATCCATGGGGTTCCATTGCTGATGGTATGAAAGTCATTTAGTGGCATTTCTTCAGCAGACGTAAGGTATGCTTTGGATCAAAAAAGCATGAAAGACAAAATGTGGACCCAAACCAAGTACAGACAATATAAATCATGTTTCTCACTATAGTCGCATATAAAATGGAGTCCCCAGGTCCGCTCAGATTTGCTGAATCTGATTCAATTGAGTCAAACATTTACACACTAAAACCTACAATAACTTAAACGAAAAAAGAACTAAACAAACACCAAATTGTTCTTGATCCTCAAATATTTGGATTCGTAAGTGCCTGTGTATGATCCGTTGACCCAGTGCTCACATGCTCTCTTCCTCTCCAGATAATCTTTCCTGTGGCCTAAAGGAAATGTTGGTAGTGTGGTGTTTATCTTTGAAATGGCAGCCACTACAGCAAGTGTACAAGAGGAACATCTGGAATTGTCCGCCGACCAATTGAAAAAAGCGGAATTTAAGAATGACCTGATCATGTGTTCAGCGTTTTGTTGATTTTGAGAAGCTCCATGTCTCTATGATCCAGATTTATCGGAAAAAGGAAATTCCTCTCCTATCATTCAATTATGACAGCTGACAGACACAATGCTATCTGCTCTTCTCTTCCTTACGCAATGCCTTCAGTGTCTTTGTAGCCCTTGCCCTAAATCACACATGTGGTCTCTTGTGTGAATTCTGATCTGAAAGCATTCTTCCCATTTCTCTCACACTGCCACATTTTATCTCCTCCAACACACTATCTCTTTCTGACTGCAAACAGACAACAGAAGTGAAGGTGCAGGAAAGAAAAGCCAGATAAAACCTGTTTATTTACTGACAGTAGTCCACATTCAGAGTCTCAACACAGTCTAACATGTGGTCACATAAATAATAATACATTTAAACCTCGACCTTTATACCGTACACGCACAAACATACCCAAGCTTGGATTACCATTAAAGCAACTGGTTTTAGAGTGTTATATATTACTTTTTAAATATATTAGAGGGCTATCAATGCAGCATTTGCTGGTCCTGGAAAGGACAGGGCCAAACTTGCACATCAAATGGATTTTGGGTTGTTCTACTTCAGATGTATCAACACACAATGTTGGTTAAAGAAAAACATTTCTCAAAAATTCTTTCAAAAAGTCGGCCCAGCACAGTTTGGGTTCAACCCCCTTGAAACACACTTGATCACACTAATCATTTCCTTGTGGCTTGTTTGAACCGACACTTTTGTATTGGCAAGGGTTGGAACTAAACTGTACAGGGGTGCAGCCTTCCATGGTACCTGCCTGGTAATGATGCTCTAATTAGGAATCCTTTGTCAAGTTTAATGACAATAGAAACTTTCCAAATGACCCTGATCAAAAGTTTACAGGCCAAAGGTGATTTTGGTCTGGTACCATTCACAAAAACTGACGTAAAGTGTTTGGGTGGCTGGTAAAGGTAACCATTCTCACTATCCTACATACAAACCCTTGACTCTTTTATCCAGTAATGTACTGATATTTCTGAATTCTGAGGAAACCAAAAAAGCTATTAAAGGATCTATTTAGAAAAGGTTGAACTGTTTAAACTCTGATTAAAAAGTGGAAAGTGAGGGATTCTGCTGAAACCAACACAAATGTCTGCTACAACTGCCTGAAAATTGAAGGAGACACACAAATAAATTCAGCTGAAATACAGGGCTCTCTGAAAAAATCTGGCGTGGCTCTTTCAAGGAGCTCAATAAGGAGACACTCGAAGAACAATTTGGTTGCAAGGTCGTCAGAAATAAGCCGTAACAATGCAAACGCCACAAACCAAGTAGCCCATGTACAATTTGCCAAACAGCTCCAAGATTTGTAGAAGTCTAACTTCTAGACTTCTAGTTATTTGGAGCGATGAGACCAAAATGTAACATTTTGGCCACAATCATTTGGAGAGGAGTCCCCACAGTGAAGCACTGATGTGTATCACTGATGTTTTGGGGGTATTTGAGTTCCAAAGGCAAAGGAAACATGATCAAAATTGATGGGAAGATGATCCTGAGAAAAATGTGCATCAACAGCCCAGAAGCTACACATGGGACGTTTCTATACATTTCAACACGACAACGTCTCCTGACCCCAATATCATGGAACCACTTTGGGAAGAACTAAAACATGCAGTTGATACAAGAATTGGAGGCTTTTTGTCAATAAAAATTGGCTGCTTCACCAACAGAGAAGATGAAGAACCTCATCAACAACTACCTCAAGAGACTTCAGGCTGTCTTTGATGTTAAAGTGGGAATACAAAATGATAAGAGCAAACTGTTGATGAGGGTCATTTGAGAAGTTTCTGTCATCATTATTGTTTAAAAAGAGTAAAACAGTTGTTTGACAACCAATTGGCAACCACTAACGATAAGTGGAAAAAGTATATTTTCTGAATAAGGAATATGGATAAGCCACCAGTGATCAATGAGGCTGCAGCTGCTACCAATGGTTTTAATTTAATTGTTTAATTTTGACTGTAATTTTTATCTGTAATTTAGCCTGAACTATTAATTTACGAGCTGCTGGGTGACTCTCCAAAGCCCAATTTGCATTAACGTTAAAAGTCAATAATTATTCAGTAATAGTTCCATTCTATAACATTATCATTACACATTTATTACCAGGAGTGATGTTTACAGCTTCTTATGGGTGTCCCATTATCCATCGATTTCAAGGCGTAGGGAAAAGGCTATGTAAAATCTATACTATTCACGGGCGGCAGATGGTGGCATGGTGGCGCAGTGGGTAGCACGATGGACTGGCGTCCAGTCTCGTCCAATGTGTGCTGGAGATAGGCACCGGCAGACCCCCATGACCCCAAAAACGGAATAAACGGGTTGGAAAATGAATGAATGAATATACTATTCACGTCAATACTGGATCATGTTTACGTCTCACCTATCACAACCCGAATCTGAGTGGAAGAGCTCGATCAAATCTGTTATTTTCATTCACACGGCGACTGAAGCATTTTCTAGGTGACGGCACCAATGCTAATGAGAACAGAGGCAAGCCTGTCTGCTGCATTAGGAGTGTCCAGGAGGAGGTTTGTTGAGGAACCCTTGAATCTGTCGGTGCAGCTTCTCATTGCGTTCAAGAGCATCATCTCTGCTGCGCTCTGCAGTACGCAGTAAGACCTCGAGAGCGGTTTTACTGCAGCGCTCGGCCTCCAGGGCTGCCTGTAACTCTGCCACCGCAGCCCCCAGCTCTCTGTTCTTTTGCTCCAGACTAAAACAACAAACACAGAGAAACGTACCAAAGTTTGTTCAAGGGATCAATTATTTTGCGATTAACAAATTGTTAAAAGGTAAACTTAAAAAGCTATTTCATTAATGTTGCATTTCTAAACAACGGAGAACTACTAGAATGTGCCAAAATGTAAAATACCAAATGAAAGTCCAATTATTTCAATAAAATTTTTAAAAAGTGACCTTGTTTGTTCACTTTTTAAACGCAAAGAGAAATATCTGAAGCCTTTACTTGTTTACATTTAATCTTTGGGAATTAATGGGGAATTGAAAAGGCCCCAAAACTTTTTTATTGTGACAAAATCCCTGAGAATTCCTTCCTCCCTCCCTCCATTCCTTCCTTCCTTCCTTCTTTCCTCCATTCCTTCCTTCCTTCCTCCCTCCCTTCCTTCATCCCTCCCTTCCTTCCTTTCTTGCTTCCTTCCTTCTTTGTTTGTTTGCTTCCTTATTTCCTTCCTTGCTTGCTTTCTTCCGTCCTCCCTTGCATGCTTCCTCCCTCTCTTCTTTTCTTGCTTGCATCCTTCTTTCCTTCCTTGCTTACTTCCTTCCCCCCTGCTTCTTTGCCTACTTTTCCCCTTCCTTTCTTTCTTACTTTCTCCATTGCTTCCTTCCTTCTTTCATTCCTTGCTTCCTTCCTTCCTCCCTTGCTTGCTTCCTTTCTTCCATCCTTCCTCTTTTCCCCCCTTGCTTGCTTCCTTCCTTTTTTCCTTCCTTCCTGGCTCACAGAATTGAAAAGTGATGCCATAAAAAGTAACCTTTTCTCAACCTTACCTTGGTGGCAGAAGATGGTTGTTATGGTAACCAGTATGGTTGCTATGAAAGGGTCACTGACATAATCTAATATTCCCCATGTCAACATGAGTAAAACAAACCAACCACCACATCTCCATGATTTTCACAAGCTGAGATAGAGATTGGCTAAATTGGTTGCTCCAAACATCCAGTGACTAGTATGTGGATCACAGATTGTTCATTTACACTAAAAGTATATAAAAGAAAACCGCTCACACAGAGACATTTGTCAAGCCATTCCATACCTGCTGATGATGCTGCTAGAGTCAGTATTTTCAGCAGGTGCTAAACTGTGTTTCTTCTCCACCGCGGGTGTCCCTTTGCTCAGATTGCCCATATTAGATAACTGAGAGCGGGGCAAAGGTGCTGTACCATGTGCTTGTGATTTTAGACAATCCATCTGTTTGTTTACAAGATTAACAGTCGAACAGTCCGTGTTATTGTTGTCCTTTGGTGTCTCTGCTTTTTCATTTTCACTTTTCTGCTCTCTAGAGAACATCGTTACCCTCTGCAGGTCTAGAATCTTAAAAATGTCCTCTGAGAAGGTTTTCTCCTCACTCTCGTTGAAGCTCTCCTGGATCCTGCTCCAGCGATCCCAATTAGGCTCACTGCCCTTCCTGCCTGCAGATGGACACCCAATGCTGGGTAGAGTTTGTGTTCTCTTCCTGGGGCTCTCAGGCCAAGTGTCCACTGAAGACAAGTTTTCTGAACTTCCCAACAACTTCCTCCTCTGTTCTTCAGGTGTGTCCACGTCTTCATCCTCAGGTGATTCGGAAAGCGAGGACAACTCACACTGAGTGACAAAAAGACAGAGAAGCATGTCGGGACATCAAAGAAACAAATGTGCTCATGAAATACCAAAAGATTCTAAATTCAAATGCTAGAATAAAAAAAAATTATAGATGCCATGGCGAGAAACTGTCTGTATACATCCTCCGCAGCTGTTTCTGTCTCAGTTAACGACTGGATTTCAATCAGATCATGTTTAGTGATCTTGATTTTGATATTTTTTATATTTTATTGGAACGTTTATGATTTAAAGAGAGTACTTTAAAACACAGTTGTTTGACAGTAAATTGCTTCATCCAAGTGAAGCGAGTGGGAAAAAAAAATATTTAGTGTCATCATTTACATATTTTGCCAGAGTGTGTAACTGTATTTAGAATATCCATTTGTACAAAGATTTCCATAGAAAGCAAGCAAACAGATGATACCTCTGCAGACTCCCAGCCCACAAAACTACGAGGGTTACTGGGCTTCTTGCTCTTGGTTTTCTTGCTGGTCAGAGGGGAAGGCAGCACGTCTTTGGAGGGTGGGAAAAACAGCGCATGGTGTCTGATCATCACCGTCATCACTTTCTGTATCATGGGAGTTCCTGTGCGTGGGGGAGGGGCATGAGAACAATGATCACTAGGTGTTATACAGTTCTTGCGATTCGTACTCACCATATTTCCATTTAAAGGCACAAAGACCAGAGGAGGCCAAACCAACTAAAGACATCTCCGTCAGCAGAAAATTTTGGAAATTTGGATGAGATGGTAAGAATGACGTGGTAAAAGACCTACTATTTACCATGGATAATACATTTGATTTCTAAAATAAACACATAATAGGACAAAGATCCACTAGAG
Organism: Danionella cerebrum; assembly: GCA_007224835.1. Classification (NCBI taxonomy): domain Eukaryota; kingdom Metazoa; phylum Chordata; class Actinopteri; order Cypriniformes; family Danionidae; genus Danionella; species Danionella cerebrum. Next base: position 24,293 of record SRMA01025395.1, on the reverse strand, counting down.
GCACTGTTCTCTTCACTAAATTACGGTAAAGACTCATTTTCCGAATTTGGTCTTGAGTAATTATTAATTGCTCTAAACGTGCTTGAAGTCACCAAATTTCATCATCATGTTTCGACTTATGGTGCTATATTTCAGCTTAAGAGTCTGTCATCTACAAACAAAATTCGGCTTTAATATAAGTAATATGGATTGTGTTTCCAGACTCGACACGAAGCTGCCTATTTTACCAAAACCTCTAAAAATGGCCACTTTTGCTCATGCCGAACTCCTAGAGATTTTATACTAAAGTTGAAATTTGACCATAAACAGGAAGTTGTTAATAACTCACCCATGCAACGTCTGATCGGGTTCAAACTTGCCGGTTGAGTTTAGAGTTAATGTAATGTATCAACTTAAAGTGTCAGTTATAGCGCCACCATGTGGAATATCCCATTTTCTTCAGTTTTATATTGCTATTTCACATGTTTCAAATTTGAAAAACTTATGTATGGGACCAAAACCGACAGAAAGTCAGTTATTTAGAATTGTTTTGTAAAAGTTTGTACAATTCTAGGCCTTGTAGATTCCTGGAAATCTCATCTAAAGGCCTCTACGTTTGTTAAATTGTGAAGCTTTTTGGAATTTGTTTAACGGTTCAGGCTTGGCGGCCTTCTGAATTTCGATGTTTCGCCATGAAGCAGGAAGCTGTTAATTACACAGCGATAGAATGTCTGATTGGCGTCAAACTTGCCACGTGTGTTAAGAAACAATGCCTGAACACATTGATGTAGCAACCTATATTATCAGTTATAGCGCCACCAGGTGGACACAGCAAATACAGTTTTTATCCATCAACAAGGTACTTCTTTCCAACATTCTGACACTTGTTTTCAATTTAATACCAGAAGAATATAGTGATTTACTTTCACACTTTTAATTTCACACTTTTTTGTCCAGAAATGTAACCAGATCTCACTTGAATACATCGCCCAAAAAGACTTGGCATCACAATAAGGGGTGATGGTGCCCGAGGTGCTCAAGCCCTTTGATCGTTGCATGCATGGTTAATCATAGAATCATTTTTTTCTTTGTTTGGCGAAGCTGTGCATGTCAAACTATTCAATACGTTTTAAAGCAAATCAATTAATGTTCTTTACCACCTACACATTAGCCAATTAGAAACCAAATCAACATGTGATAAATACCAACCTTTCATCATGCTGATAGCATCCTCTACTTGAGGTTTGAAAAGGTTCACTCCCATCACAGTGGCCAGGTTCTCAACACTCATTTTGTTCACCTTGGAGTTTTGTTGAACCTCATAAAGGAATCTGAAGTCAGAGAAACGGTCACACTTTAGGGTATGCACTTCATCAGCTGGGTCTTCTTTTACTCCCTCACATTGTTTTTTTTACCTGCAGATGTAACTAAGCAGGTTGTAGTTCACCTTGGGCAGGAGGCTGATCTGTTTCTCCAGTTTCTCCTTGCCCTGGAAGGATCAGAATAGCCAAAGCTGGTTATACGCCAATGCCATTATTACCATCAATCAGTTTGTAGTTCTCACTGCTGCCGTGTTGGCATCTAGTGTCAGAGTGCTGTCCAGGAAGTCCTGGTACTGAGTCCAAGGCACCACAGGTTCAGGAAGCTCTCTGAGGTACAGCTTGAGTAAGGACGCCACCGTGTGGACATCTGTGTCCCTGCAGCCATATATTGGAGAGTCAAACAAACGTTTTATTTAACATATGACGTCTACGACTTAAAATGAGACGTAAGAAAAGTTATTAATGGTTGTATGAAAAAGTCAAGTTGCTTTATATGCGATACACGAGTGCACTTTAATGAGCAGATCTGCGTTTGTCAAGACAGGATGTGGTTCACCCACAGAACACTGCATGCCATGCTGCTCTGAAACACTCAGCATTTCTTTCAGTCACTCATGTTATCATTTATCTTGCCTACAAGCTCAGATCTAGCTCACACTTTTTGGGTCAAACCCTGTACTTCCTTAAAGAGGCAGTGAAGGCGTTATTTATTTCACCATAAATGGCAATGACCCAAACATTGCATTCAAGCCTTAAAGAGAACATCAAATGCTGATTTCAATATTATTATTCAATGTATAATTCAATTTTATTTCCTTAATCAAATACGATTTTTTTCAAAATGACATTTTTTTTGTAGTCTGCACCTTGTTTGTGGATGGAATTCTACGGGTTTGTTGTGTCACAAAAATAGAAATCTCAAAAGTGCTTGCGGTAATTAATAATAATAAAAAGAAAACTGGACGGAGTGTGATCATTTCTGGGCAATTGTGCAAACTCTCCTTCAAACAACTGCAAATTGTTCTTATCCTCAGAGGTCCCCTTTAAAAGCAGTACAAAACAGACGGGATTGGAGCAAAAATATGCAAAATTAAACTTAACAAAAAAGTAAGAACTAGCTATTTAAAGATTAATTTATTCTTTGTACTTCGTTCCATTTTTTGCACATGTATATAAAACATATGTATAAAAGGGAGGTCTCACATCTTGTTTGTAATCTTAGTTTCCACTAGGAGTCTCGCTTGGATTTGTTATCCATCTTGACCGATAAATACAATTATATTCCTTTTTAAACATCAATTATTCACGTGTTCGTATTCATACTTGGGAATAGCATATATTTTACCATCAAAACAATCACATCGAAAAACATTACTTGGGTGGGAGTTGCTCTGTTTAACGAGTAACCAGGGCAACCGTGCCATCACCCTACAAATATGGCGATGCGCACACGCACACACAAAATATAAACATACTGCATATAATTGAAAATAAACTATTTAAAATAATTATTTTTCATGCATATTTTTATCTCTCTAGACAAAGTATTAAAATACGCAACAGAATATCATTCAAACTTGTATTTACAATATTAACTAAAGTAAATATGTTAGAAAAAATCAAACAAACAAAATCAACAAACAGCCAATTTTACAGTTTTAAAATCTATATTAAAAAAATTGATTTAGACTAGTTTACTAGTCTAAATTGCCGCTCTAGTTTACTATTTGTGAGGATTACCTAATCATCACCACACTTGAACTTTTATCAACAAAAAGAGTTTTATCAATAGATCACATTAAAAATTGATTCAATAAAAAAAAATCATAATTTACAGCAGGAGTGTATAAGTGTGTCATAAACAAATTAAATAAAACAAACTGAATGGATGAAAATTAAAAAAAAAAAATTCTATATATACTTTACATTTACATTTACATTTATGTATTTAGCAGATGCTTTTATCCAAAGCGACTTACATTGGGAGTAAACATCAAGCAGTTTGGTACAAAGTGGATTGATCAGAAGACATACACATAGAACACTTTCAAGCTAGTACAGAAAATGAATTCAAATCAGTGCTTCAGAGGGTTTTTTTTAGGCTAAGTTAGTCAGTGCTCTCGAAAGAGTAGAGTTTTTATCTGCTTTTTGAAGGTGTAGAGAGATTCAGCTTTCCGTAATGGGATGGCAATGGAATTCCACCAGCCAGGAACTGTGAAGGAGAAGGTCCTGGTGAGAGATTTTTTGCCGCTCTGAGATGGGACCACGAGACGCTGGTCATTTTCTGAACGGAGGTGTCTGGAGGGGACGTAGAGCTGGAGGAGTGGAGCCTGTGACTGTCCTGTATGCCAGCGTCAATTTTTATATTATATTATATATTAGTTCTAAATGAGTTGCTTTTTATGGTATTTATTTATTTATTGCATTGATTTTACAGAAATAAAACCTAAAGCAACGTAATTTTTGTTTAAGTTCTGAATCTCGATTAAATTCACACACAGAGACAGGAGCATGTGAAGCTTCACCTGGGAAACGAAGGTCTCTCTCCAGCATCGAAGGCCTCTCTGAAGTGCTTGACCTGATTGTCCTGCCCTGGCAGACGAAAGATGCCCTCCTCACTCAGACCATGCTCTTTGATGAACTCAGCACACTTCTCTATCAGGATGGGCACCAGACGAGCTCCAAATTTCTTCTCATAGACCATCATGTCTGAAAGGCTCTTTCCAAAAACTTTAAAGAAACGAAAATAAAGTGTGCTGAACTCAATAAAGGGAAAGGATAGTAATGACAAGGATATTAGGCTAAAGAACAAGTGATGGGCGCAGTTTGAGTCAGTTTGTTCCCTTTAACTCATTTTATTACCTCCATTGGAACGCGAGCCGATGACTTTGCGGATGCAGCGCACCCATTCCTCCATCTCCGCCTGACTGGTTGCCATGAGAACATAGGGATCTCTTTCCCGGTCCGAACTGCATCCTGTTTCACAAACGATACAAAGCCATTCACAAGTTGCTTATTATTAACAAGTATGTTATACACATTACTGTGAAAATTTTAAGCAAGTGTAAAATAATGTCTTTAAACCATGAGAAATTGCACACAGTTATGAAAGGTTTATCCACAGATCTTATGAAGAGTAGATTAAAAATATTGACCGCAAGAACATTAGTATAAAATCAGTGCAGTACTTGGTAAGCTTTGTTCATTCAGAAATAATTCATAAAAATGACATTATTTGTTTAAATAACATGAAATCACCCCAACTGTTGCCGTTGCAGCGCAGCTTTTATGAGTTTTTAATGTTCTCCTCACTTTTCTGCAAAAGTTTGACATTGCAAGAGAAAGTCGGGAGTAATTTGTGCTGGTGTCTTTCCATTGATTTGTGTGAGATTTGAAGCAAAAATGAATGAGTTTAAAAGGCAGATTTAAAGTAAGAACACTCACCAGGAATGAGCTCAAACAGGAATTTATCATCTGCGTTTGATGGCAGTTCATTCACTTGGCAAGAGAACAAAGGAATGGTTCCCTAAGATCAAATACACAAGAAGGACAAATGAAGAGAATATCAGGGTTTAATCACACCACTGCAATATGTTGTGTGATTTATTTAATTAATAAAAGAGATATATTGAGAGAACAAACAACAATTATATATTAAAGCTGCAAGCAGTGATCAAAGGGCTCTCACACCATTGATGCCATCAGTGGCCAGTTTATTGGGATATATACGACGGATCCCCATTAAGACATGTATTCAAGCAAGAATTGACCCAAATTATTGACAATTCAGGAAAATTAATTAAAATGGTTTCATAAAGCATCATGACCCCCAGGTGGCGCTGTGAATGAATCTGAACATATTTCTGTAATTGTTTCGGCAGATATTCTTGTCACAAATGTTAAAATTTGTCAAAAGAAGTATCTTCTTATCAATGTTAAATGTTATGTTTCCGATGGCCCCTTGGTAGCGCTAGAACTGAGAGTGTACGCTGTAGATATGCTCAGAAATGACCTGTTAGCATAGTTCATAAATTAGCTTCAGCAACTTGCTCTTTATGGTGAAATTTCAAAGTTAAAAAAGCTTTGCAATCCCACACACCTTAAGATAAAACTGATGGAGGTGAAAAGATAAAATCTCGAAGAGTTTGTTAAAGTAAGTGCAAAACTTTTTTGCTGATTCTGAATAATTTACTTTTGTTGGTCTTGGCCTCTCACATAAGTGTTCCGAATTTCATACTTGTGCTTCAAACACAGCTTAAAATAGCGGTGCAAAACTGCAGAAAAAATTCATGTTTCATGTTGCCCCTAGGTGACGCTATGGCTGGACTTAACACGCATGTCAAATTTGAGCCCGATCAGACATTGCATGACTGAGTTATTAACAACTTCCTGTTATTGGCAAAATTTTGGTTTCGACAGCCACACATCGTTTTACAAAGTCTGCCACATATGCTTTAGAGACTAATGAAACTCAATAAGACTGATGGTGTTTGGAGATGAACAGATTAAATATCCAGTAGGAGTTCATTAAAGTATGACACAAGCAAAATTGGTCATTTTTAGACATTTTTGTGAAATAGCTTACTTCCTACTTTTCAAAGTTCTGACCTGTGTGTGAAATTTATGTCTTCAAAAATGCACCGAAAGCCACAAAACAATAACACTCTGAGGAATTACAGTAGCGTTCTTGAGCCCTAATTGAAAGGGGTCATGAACTGAGAAAAGAAAAGTGCTGGATCTTTTGACATTTAAGTGCTGATGGAGCAACAAAGCTACAGTGAAAGTGTCAGAACTACAGATACAAGTCACATACAGAACTACAAATGCACATTACCTTCAGTCTTGCTAAAGCTATCAATCAATCAAAGACAAAGCTAGCTGCTCAGGAGCTGAAATCTGCTTTTTTAGATGACCATGAGGATTAAAAGAAGATGCTCTGTTCCAGGACATACAGCTACAACTGTTCTACCAACAATCAGAGCCTATTCTGAAGAGGATAAAAGGAGCAAGCCAGTGTTTGGAAGAGCTATGGTTTTCATCTTCATTTTGACCAAAGACTGGTTTATTAAGGTAATTAGACTATGTCAAAGCTCAAAACTTGATGAGAAACAGAACTCCACCCACAGGGATCAATTATCGGTGCTGCTTTGTTCTATTATTATTGCGTTAACCTCCATTGATTTGATAGTGTTTGAAGCTAAACAGAAAGTTTTTGTGGAGTTACCGAAGTTGAGTTGTGTTGCGTTCTAAGATGCACAAAAAAAGCACATAACGCTGTTACTCTCTCTTTCTCAACTGCACACACTCTCACATTTATCTCACTGATCACTGTATCCATTATGAGATAAAATATGAACTTACTCTTCATTTGATTATTCTATGTACTTGTGTGGCTGCTAAAAAGAAACCATTGCATCGCAAAACAGAGATTTCAAAATTATTTCCAAAATTAACAAAGATCCACCATAAAATAACCTTTTCTAGCACTGGATATAAGAAAGTCATGCATATTCGATGGTGCCCAGTGAAATACACGCACTCACTTCCAGAGTCTGAGTGAAGGATTTAACAGCTGCAACAAAAAATGTTTAATTATTCAAAACAATGCTATATCCATATAATTTGAAGTATAAACCATGAATTTGAATCCATGAACAGTACAAAGTAAAAGAAATACAGTTTTCAGTTTTGTGAACTTCTACCTGGACAGCACTCTCTCTGTCGTCCTTATGGTAGGTGAGAACGTTTCCTCTGAGCACAAAAAAACGCAGTTGCCAGTTCTTCACGATGGACCTCTGCTTCTTCAGCCAGCCGCTCTTCAGTGGTTTCTCCATAGGTCTCTTCAAGCCAGCTCGAGTGGACCCAGGGCTGCCTTCTCCTGGTATTACACTCTTAGACCGGACTGAAAGGAAAACCACAGAAAATAAACAGACACTGAGCAGAGAGGATCTGAAAATGTAACTGGCTGTCGGTTGATCCTGTGGTGACTTGATGCTCACGTGACTTCACCAAAATAGCATCTGAGGTGTGATGCTACGATGTGTCGGAAAATAGTTTGAAAAAATTAGACATGATAATTCATTGTCATTTTATTGACCTCATCAACATTTCTTTTCACGGGTTACCTGATAAGGCAGAAATGAGGATAAACACTTAAACTGCAAAAAACCTGCACTGCATTCAAGTTCCACTTAGTGAACTGGTTAAAAGAGGTTGATAAACATGTTAATATATTGTTTCATCGCATTCATGCTGCATGTTTACTGTATCTTTCCCGATTCGTAAGGCGCTTTGGATAAAAGCATCTACTAAATGCATAAAAGCATGTTTCTTTACAGCAAGAAAAGCTTATTTAGGGTCAAGCTCCTATTTCAAATGCAAATAAGGATCTCATGGAAAATATGTAAGATATTTTAGACATTGATATAGAACAAGAATAATAGGACAATAGGTTATAATAATAAAGGAAAGGTGTATGGGTTAGAGACTGTAGCAGTGAGGAAGAGACAAGAGGCAGAGATGAGGATGTTGAGGTTCAGTGTAGGAGTGACGAGGATGAACAGGATTAGGAACAAGCACATCAGAGGAACAGCTCAGGTTGGTTGTTTAGGAGACAAAGTCAGAGAGGCCAGATTGAGATGGTTTGGACATGTGCAGAGGAGGGATAGTGGTTATATTGGTAGAAGGATGTTGGAGATGGAGATGCCAGGCAAGAGGTCAAGAGGAAGACCAAAGACGAGATATATGGATGTGCTGAAAGAGGACATGAAGGTAGTTGGTGCAAGTAGAGGATACTGAGGACAGAGTTAGGTGGAAAAGGATGATTCGCTGTGGCGACCCCTAAACTGGGAACAGCCGAAAGGAAAAGAAGAAGAAGAGGTTATAATAATAATAACAACAACAACAACGATAAGTTCCTATGATTTAAAGCACTTTGAGGAAGGTTTCCTGATGGATGACAGAACTGTTGACATCATGTACCACAACATGCATCACGTGGATAAAAGGTCTCCAGTTTGGGGGACAGATATTAATCATTAGAAACATCCTGTTTTTTCATCTGATGAAAGGTGCTTCTCTACATCCGGCGAGTCCATCACTACCTTGTGACTTTGTATTTCAATCCACTATTTTAAACAAATACCTTTTTAAAGTCAATGAAAGGCTACAAAAATAAATGAGTGCAACGAAAAAGAAGGAATTATATGTGTTACTTCTGTTTTTTAAACTTTGTTTACCACTGTACTTTTATAACATTTATGTGTTTTAAAGGCGCCATTTTATGCAAAATTGACTTTTCCAACATTCCTACCATATTATAGCGCCATTCGTCATCAAAAAAATGCCTTAGGTTTTATTCAGAATCTTTCATGCATGTTTGTGTAATCCTGTATTCCTTTTTTGAGAGCTGAAAACAGCTTGATGTTCCTTGCAACGCCCATAGTTCTTACCTCCGCCCACTGACCAATCAGATTAATCGCTAATACAGCTCATCTCTATGAAGATCATGTGTGCTGCCGGACCCATTAGGGAGAAAAGCAGACCCGCGCTGAAGGACAATGCAGATAAAGTGTGTTTTCTGTCGATTATAATGTGATGGGCATTAGGGCTGGGCAGCCTAGAGCAATTTGGGCACCGACGATGTCCAAAGTGAAACATCGATGAAAGCCCCTTTAACGAGTGACAAATAGAAAACACTTAATTCTCATTTGAACAATTTCATGCCGTTAAATTTGACTTGTGACTGCTGGTCATAACGCACTACATTACCCATGATTCCTGAACTAGAAGTCCCAAGGGGCATGGCGAAAGCATGACTGTAGGCGGTTTTTTTGCAGACGTCACCATCATCCTCAAAGACCTCGAGTCCATGAGGAAAACCAGCTTAAAAGCAAGAACGAGCAAACCCTCTAGTTTTATTCCAATAGATTATTTAAGAAATTAGTGATACTGAATAAAGGGAGAAACAGCCTTAAAGGATCTAAAGTGTGACTTTAGTGTAGAGAAGTTCTTTGACATAGAGCGACAGTGATCTCTCATCATGGGGAAAGTTGGTGAAATGTGTGATTCTGCACAGGGGCCGTTAGATCTGATAACACTGCGTCTGCATTAATTCCATCTCTAGATAGCAATTATCCAATCGGTGGAAGATGGTGTGACTGTGACAGTGAATCAAAAGTGCTTTGAGCATTTGTTGTCAACGTTGGTAGTCGCTTAGATGCAAGGAAAGGGCAGAAGAGAGAACATGAGATAAACAGGAAGTAACAAGCTCATCAGCCACAGGAAGTACAGCTCTTGAAATCTCCCCACCTAACTTCAGTCTCTTTGGTCTATTTTGAGAAGCTCTTCCCTGATGAAGAGCACGGACCACTGTTCTGGTTCCTGGACCGCAAGCCCACACACTGAGCTGGCCTTCAAACCTCACCCAGCTCTATGACACACGGTGGTATCAAGGGAGCTTTTATGAAGAACACAGGCTCAAAACACTCGTGAATTGATAGAAGATCAGAGCAGAGATGCAAGAAGGCGTTTACGTCAGGGATCAGTTTATTAGATTAGTGAAAAGCAAACCATTTCAGATAATGTTGTTCCGTGCGGCCTTCGAGCTTTACAGCTGAGATAAATGAACATTTTTTAAACTAGATGAAAAATCAATAATCCAAAAATATATGTATAAACAACCGCCAAAATATATTACTTATAATTAGAATTAAAACAATACATCATAATGATTGTCAAGAATGGGACAGGAGTTCTCAGTTTTATTATTATTTGATTCCCATTTCATGCCCTAAGACCTTCCTGGTAGCAATGATGTTAGAGAACTCAGGTTGAAAATGATGAATGAGCCACTCCACCGAACGGTTGCCATTTCTGTTTCCCGGGTGTTATATGTGTCAATAAGCATTAAAATTACTTCCTAAATACATTTTATGCAAAGCAAAGTGTACTACATACTATTCTTAGTGCAAATTTAATCTAGAACATTAAAGATATTGATAAAAACACAGAATTTAAGATAATTTTAAAAGGAATCGTTCATTTGCATTTATATTTAAGTCCATATAATGTTTGTTCCAAATACATTTATTTACGCAAATATCTTTAAGATTACAAGTTTGATTTTAGTCATGTCCCCAGCTTTTTACTCATTACTGTTACCTTAACCCTTCCCCCTCCTGAAAAACTGGGGAATTTCCATAAGCCAGTTTTTCAGCAGGAAGTTGTATCACTTTGATATTTAGCAGGGAAGGGCAAAGGTGAGTTCTCTCAATTTCTTATTTAAAAATTTGATTATTTTGTGATGGTATCTTGGAGCGTCATTTAAAAAAATACCATCCTTTTACTCAAATCATTTCAGAGATTGAATTATTTTAGTGTAAAAATGCACATGAAAGTGAGGGATTTTGTTGAAACCAAATAATTTCTGCTACAACTGCCAGAAAAATTGCAAGGGACGCAAAGAAAATCCCACAAATAAATAGGGTTCTCTGAAAAAAATGTGGCGTAGCTGTTTCAAGAGACACTTCAAGGGAAATGGGCCAAACAGTTCTCATACAAGCTCCAAACTCCTGGAACAAAGTTATTTGGAGCAATATTCTACACTGTGAAGCACTGAGACGGGTCACTGATGTTTTGGGGATGTATGGGCTCCAAAGGCACAGGAAACTTGCTCAAAACTAATGAATGCAGTGTGTCCTCAAAGGATACTGGAGGAAGATTTGCACTCGTCAGCCCGGAAGCTGCTCATGAAACGTTACCGGACATTCCAACACGATAATGATCCAAACACAGGGACAAGTCCACTTGTGATTGTTTCCACCAGAACAAATGGAAGGTCCCCCCGACCTCAATAACATTGAACCACTCTGGGGAGAACTCAAATGTGCAGTTGATGCAAAAATGTACACGAATTGGTGGCTTTTTGTCAAGAAGAATGAGAAGATAAAGAACCTCATCGACAACTACCTCAAGAGACTTCAGCCTGTTAAAGGGGGACTTTTGATCAGGGTCAGTTTCTCTTGTCATTATGATTTAAAAAGAGTAAACAAACGTTTTGTGCCCAACCGTACCGACATTATGTAGCACACTTAACAACTAGCATGAAGATTTTCGGTAACCGTAAGCCAACAACACCAGTGCGAATCGTAGCTACTGTATTGTCAATCCAATTTAAAGTGAGCACTGCAGCGTCTTCCTGTCTGAAGATACAGAGGAAATCGTTAAAGTTTCACATCTAGACCAGGAACCTCAACAGACACCACATAACCATAAAAGTTCATGATTTACCCTACTTCAAAAAACAGACGCACCAACATGTCATTCAGTATAAATACGAAGAACCATTTCTGTCATTGGTTTTGAATTCACGTGCCATCTCTGTGGCGAAGGTTAAATGGTCTACGATTTACAGAATGCCATAGAGAATAGTAAATATGTGCCAGATCCATGTGGTTCCTTGGCACATGAGGCGGTGTTACTCACCTATCTTAGAAGTTTCAGCTCTGAAGGTGCTGAAGTCCCAGTTGCGAGGTAGTCTCAGTGACATTTCTTCAAAATTGGTTACAAACACACATCCACACACGGACACATTCTCTCAGCCACTCAAGCACAAAATAACCAAAAGTAAACTCTAGGACAACATTCTTTCCAGTCAGTCTTCTTCTCTACTTCCTCCTTCCTGTGTTGATCTGTTTCTTCTTCTTCTTACACTTCAGAACACGTTGAATCTTGCCCCTCGACTCGCCTGGAGATTTTGAGACCAAACCTCCAGTTATACATTCAGCATGTCAGTCATGCAAAGCAGAAACAGCAAAGGAGCAGTCTCCTCTCAAACCCACAAAGTTCAAGAGCTGAGGAAGTGTGTGGCGAGGCCAAAACAGTAACAGAAAAAATACCAAGAGCTGAATTTCTGCACAGGCAAGAAATGCAAACTACAAATGAACAGGATGTAACAAAAACCAGTGGTTTTCTTCGGAGAACTTTGTCAGTCACTGGTGTTTCTTTGCACATCCTTGGATGTTAGCATTGAGCAGTAGATTTTTATACAAAATTAACTGCATTTGTCATGAAAGGGAAGTGCAAACGACATGAGGAAGAGATCAAGTTTGGATATTTATATTTACAGAGGTTTCCTCTTTATTGAATATTTCAAATGAGCAAATCACCATTTTCTAAAAGCACATGACAAAAGGCAACAAAACAGCCAATGGTGCACAATATTTAACTTGTTGGTAATTAGCTGAAAACAGAGTGGAGATATTTCTAATTGCAGACTAGAGATGTTTCCGTCATTCAAAACTTTAAAGCTCAAAATGTTTGGATGAAGCTGGCTTTCCCGAAAAGAAAAAGAGAGAAAAAGAAAAAGAGCCATTGCTATACCTATTGTAAAATAAAACACAAAGGCAAAGATTTAATACACATTAAGATAACCATTCAGCTTTTCAAAATGCTGCAGATTTGAATATCTGTAGTGCCCTCTAGTGGTTTCCAAGAGCACTTTCCAGACTTGCAGGAAATAGTTTTTAGAAAGTGGGCCTAATTAATCAATTTTAGATCAGATATCGACATCATTTGCTGGCCTGTAACTTAAAGGAGTCTCTCTGGATTATAAAGCGTTTCCAAATGACTCCTGAACCATGAAAGCTTTTGAACACAGCACAGATTGCTTTAAAATAATAGAAAAACTGGATCATGAATACAGTACTATGCATATTTACAAAACAGAACAAATTTCACACAACTTTTTAAAGAAAAATAGTTGATTTATAGCTGTTTTATATAAAATTATTAGCCCCTCAGTGAAATTGCACACTGAAATTGAACATGTTGAACAATTTTTTTGTTTCATTATTTCCTTTTTGTGTAACAAAAAAAGCATTGTACTTTAAGATCAGAATTTGAAATGTATTTATTTAAAGATCTCGACCAGCATACTGGCCACTTTGCAAAAGTATTTGAACCCTTAGTTAGGTTCAAACCCTTAGTTTAGGTTCTTGAAAAGAAATGGGAAATGGCAATGAAAATGTCTTCAAGATGAATCATCATCGAGTAATGGGGGGTTTGTTTATACTAATCATAGTAACAAATTGTTTTTTTATGAAATCACTGACAGTTTCCAAGAAACGCAACAGTTTACCCTAGCAACCAATTTTCTGAAATCTTCTCTCAGCTTTGGTAAATGATAAATACGCAGGGGTTAGTGTATACTTACAAAAGGGAATATTGTATAAGGTCACTGACCTCTTCATAGCAACATGGCTGTGTACCCTAGCAACAATGTTGGTATATCACTATCTTAGCTAAGGAAAATCATAGAGACATGGGGGTTGATTTATATTACTCATATTGACATGGGGAACTTTGAATGATGTGCATTCCATTCTGCTAATAAAAATACTTTTAAATGGCTGATTTTGCAAGCCAAACATGTTCCTATTCCCCATTGTACCACTTTATACACCATGTATAAACCATTTTTGTTTATAAAATCTGCGAGATATTTTAAAAAAAGAAACCTAAGAATTTCGTCAAACAGTACAACAATTTATGATCCAAATTCAAATATAATACTGCGTCGAGATTTTGTCAGATTAAATTAAGCATCTGTGAGTCGGTTCCATGAATACACAACGGGATGAGCTCATGGATCTTTATTGAATGGCAGTAACTGTGTTTTGCAGACCGTATCCATAGCAACTTCTGTCACTTTACTGTAACCGATCATACAGTATCCTTTTACGATGGCACACGTTAAGGTTCTTTGTCATGGTATGAAATACCTTTATGGCACATCAACTAATTCTTTACACAGCGGTTCTTTGGAGCTGATTTGAAAAGTAAGTGAAGACAAAAACAAAACTGTACTCAGAAACTGCTATAAATATCAAGAGGAGGTATCGTAATACATCACAAAAGCATAAACTTAACCTTTTTGTCCAAGTATAGCGTGTAACTACACACAAAAAATATCATTTGCTCATTGTACGTCTTCATTCTTCAACACACAATGACTATATATAAATGTACTTGCTATTGGTTTGCTCATGGTGGACAAAACAAGACTATCCAGCAACGTAGCATGATAAAAGTTCCTTCTAAACACTGGAAAAGGGTGTCTTTACCTTTTGGATATACAACACATGTATAATCCTACACAACCAAACTGTAACAGCCATCACAAAATGACATATTGACCAGAGATAGATTCACTGTGAAATAATCTACGTGGCAGACGCCTGAGCTTCGAAATGACAGTGTGATTAGCAGTGCATTAAAATAAAGAAACATAATAAACACTTTAAAATATTCAGAGGATCTTTAGATACAGAACATTTGTGCACACGTGGAAATGTACAGCAACAACATCGACTCAATATATAGAATATAGAACGCATAAAACGTCCGCAAAAAATAAAACGACATATGCAAAAACACTGATTCGCACACAAACATTCGCGCGCTCACTCACACCGAAAATGGAATGACCCAAGGTTGTAGAGTTCTCTGTTGGTTCCCTTGTTCCTCATCTCACCGCACGCTTCCATACATGCCTGGATCTGCTTCCGTTCCGTTCTCCTTCATCCGTCTGTTCCGAGGTGTTCTTGGTTAATGGAGCTCAGGCTGCTTCCTCAAGGGCTCGAAGCAGGCCTTTCTCCGTCAGGTGGGCCTTGAGCGAGTTAAAGATGTGGAGTTGTTGGTCGGGTCTCAGAGCAAGAAGCTGCTGGATGACTTTGGAGGGGTTTGGCCCCCTGAAAGAGAGGAGGCATCAACATTTAGACACAGCAAATCAGAATTCTTACTTTCATCTTACAACTGCAACAGCTTGGTAAACCAAAGAGTTATTTAAAAATGGTACCGTATTTTTCGGCTCATAAGACGCACTTTTTCTTCCCCAAAACTGAGGGGGAAAAGTTGGTGCGTCTTATCGAGCGAATGCAGAGCGCCACGAAGTCCGGTCACGGCCGTATGAGAGGCGTAAGAGCTCCGGAGCTAGGCCGAAGCCGCGGCCATATTTGTTTACCCAGCGCTGCGTGCTGACGTCATCGCCCATCTCTGCCATAGCGCGGTCGTAACGAAAACTACAGAGCTCAGCTACCGTTTCTCACACATTCAACGTAAGACTCTCGCATTTGATTGATCTCTCACGCTACAAACCCAATTTCTCACGCTAAAATACATTTTAAGATGTGAAATGGCCGGAGCTATTAGTTTATCTGCGATGTTTCTTGAGCCTGATGTGACGCTTGTGCCGGATAGCCAGTGGAAAAAGAAGAAGCTTCAAGACGAGTACATCACCCCAAACTCAAACCTTTATTTTTTGCCTCCTTCAGCGTCACAAAACAAAAGTAAACAATAAACAGCAGGGTAGCGGTCCCAGGGGAACACACTCTCACACACTCGTCTCTCCCTCTCCTCGCACACACTGAGGGTTTGGGGCGGAGCTCTTAAAGGGCAACATACATACAAATACAATGTGGTACATATACCTAGCAGTGGACGTTACACTTACATTAAGGAGTAGTTACATTTATTTTACATTAAAACAATTATGAATTAATTATTAAATAATTATTATTTTACATCTGAGGGTGCCCAGATTCTTTTAAAGGTTTAAAAGGGGGCTCGACTAAAAATGTTTGAGAACCACTGTATTATTACTAATGTGGGGGCAATCTTACTAGCTATTATTAGTAATGTAGTGACAATGTTACTAGCTATTATTAGTAATGTAGTGACAATGTTACTGGCTATTATTAGTAATGTAGTGACAATGTTACTGGCTATTATTAGTAATGTAGTGACAATGTTACTAGCTATTATTAGTAATGTAGTGACAATGTTACTGTTAGTAATGTAGTGACAATGTTACTGGCTATTATTAGTAATGTAGTGACAATCTTACTGGCTATTATTATTAATGTAGTGACAATGTTACTGGCTATTATTAGTAATGTAGTGACAATGTTACTAGCTATTATTAATGTAGTGACAATGTTACTGGCTATTATTAGTAATGTAGTGACAATGTTACTAGCTATTATTAGTAATGTAGTGACAATGTTACTAGCTATTATTAGTAATGTAGTGACAATGTTACTAGCTATTATTAGTAATGTGATGACAATGTTACTTGCTATTATTAGTAATGTAGTGACAATGTTACTAGCTATTATTAGTAATGTAGTAACAATATTACTAGCTATTATTAGTAATGTAGTGACAATGTTACTAGCTATTATTAGTAATGTAGTGACAATGTTACTAGCAATTATTAGTAATGTAGTGACAATGTTACTATGTTACTAGCTATTATTAGTAATGTAGTGACAATGTTACTAGCTATTATTAGTAATGTAGTGACAATGTTACTAGCTATTATTAGTAATGTGGTGACAATGTTACTGGCTATTATTAGTAATGTAGTGACAATGTTACTGGCTATTATTAGTAATGTAGTGACAATGTTACTGGCTATTAGTAATGTAGTGACAATGTTACTAGCTATTATTAGTAATGTAGTGACAATGTTACTAGCTATTATTAGTAATGTAGTAGCAATGTTACTGGCTATTATTAGTAATGTAGTGACAATGTTACTGGCTATTATTAGTAATGTAGTGACAATGTTACTAGC